>OMKN01051636.1:2104-19624 GCA_900302345.1 Melanonus zugmayeri | reverse complement strand
CTATATACATTTTGTTTATTCTTCTCAGCAGAAATAAAATACAAAATGTACCCCACAGCAATATATATATAATAGGTTATATATATTATAACCTGTGATTTTTTCTTCGAATAAGTAAAAAATGCATCAAGGCCTGTGCAGTTTATTTTATTGTATTCCTTACCGAATATAAGCTCCCTTTCTATCGCAGAGAGGAACAGTGGAACAGAATAAAAAAACAATCAAGACATTTAGCCGATGCTTTTATCCAAAGCACCTTATGTTCAGGAGCAAGGGGATGGGTATCTTGCTCAAGGATGCCCACGGGTAGGACTAGTACAGACATTGGGGTTTGAAACAACAACCTTTCGGCTGGGAGTCAAACACCCCAACCACCACTACTGGTAAATCTAGAAGGGAAACGTGATTTTAATGTAAAGGTGTTGGGGACTCACTTGTGGAAGATCTTGGCTCTCTTGTCGCTCGAGAAGTTCTCCAGCTGCAGTGATTCCTGGGTAAGGTAGGCCACGGCAAGGTGGAAATAGTTGTTCCACAGCTGAGCGAGAGAGAGAGAGAGAGAGAGAGAGAGAGCAAGCATGAGTGAGCGAGAGGGGGGGGAGTGAACGAGAGAGAGCGCAGGAGGGAGAGAGAGACAAAGGAGTGCTAATTACATTTCTATTTTAGTCTAATCAGAGAGTACAATGTGGCGCTACCTGACCTCAGTGGCGGACACAAAGTAAAAAGCAGACTCCGACAATAGACCAACTGAGAGGACACAGTCTGGGGGTGGAAACAGGGGGTCGCGGGGCAAGCAGACACGACTGTCTCGCTCGTTCTTTCAGTTTCCATCATGATTTTAGTTGTTTATCTACGTGTGGCAATACAATCTGTGAATGGATTGGTTCATTTTCAGACCAAATTTGTGATCAATTTTTTTGCGTTTGCAAAAGGAGTGTAATAAAAACCTTTCAATATTAACCTTTTCACCTTGTTGCCTCATTTCCATAATTGATTCACCTATGCAACTATGTAAAGAATGCCAAAAAATATCAATGTTATAATATTAGTTTGTTTCAATGCTTTTTGTTGCATCCAAATCTAAATCAACAATACCATAAGACCTTTCTCCATCCCCTCCAACAACACCTGCAACAGTCTAACATGTGAGGCATATGTATTTGGTATGTTACTTTCAACCGACCAAATCTCTTCCCACCTACACTGTGTCCAACGATAATACCTCATAATACCACCTAATAATATAATATGTTCTTATTTTCGAAAAATGTATAACAGAAGTAAGATCACTCTTAATGCCATTACACGTTGCCTTTAAAAACCCAGAGCAGAGAACAGTCATTTATGGATTAAAGGAAGGGAATATATGCATATACACATCCTGCTTTGTAATAATTCATTAATCCACCGATGCTTTAAGCACCGAGCCCCTTGATACCAGTAGAATTGTCTCCATTGTTCAATATGTGCCCCATTTTCAACAATGTAAGCAGAAGAAGCCATTGCTATTCTGAGCAGATTAAATAATCGTGAGATGCAAATCAAATTGCCGGCTATTACACAGTAATTTATGTTCCCGCTTGACATTTTTTATGCAAATATACTTTCTCCGATTTCTTTTCTCTCTTTTTCCCTCTCCATTTTCATTTTTTTTTAGACCCACAATGTCCAACAACTGCTCCATGTGGACATCTAAATGGGCCCATTATGACACTTCAGGGATCCGAGTTACTTGGGAAACACGATGCCTCCTACAGTTTGCCTACTTATCACCATCTCCTTTGTGGAGCTGTCCATTGTCCATTCACCAAGATAACTGGTGATAGAGATATCTGTATTCTTGGTCCCCCACCCTTATCAAATAACACAATAATAATGATACAATAATAATAATACAATGTGTGAATGATCTGGTTCATTTTCAGACCAAATTTGTGGTCAAACTTTGTGATCAATACCTTTCAATATTAATCTTTTCACCTTGTTGGAACATAATTAATTCACCTATTCAACAAAGAATGCCAAAAAATATCAATGTTATAATATTAGTTTGTTTCAATGTTGCTTTTTGTTGCATCCAAATCTAATCAACAATATCATAATATTGTTGTTTTTCTCCTAAAAAAAAAAGTTGTAAAGTTGTCTCTGTGGCAATGAATCCAAAGAGTACAAGTCATGACAACACAACCTTCATCAGCTTAATCACTCACCTGCAGCTCGAAGTTGGTTTGATCCAGGAACTTCTTGTTCAACACAGCCGCGTACTGATTGATCGCCCGCAGGAACACCCTGGAACGACAAGAGCAACGACGTTCACCGTCGGTTTCTTACGCACTTACAAATCACCCCTTTAGGACCAAGTTAAAGTACATTCGTGTTCACGCCGGAATATGAGGGGGCGGGACTTAGGAGGAGGGAGGGATGCCTATTGGTCCTGAGGAGGAGGGATGCATGTCTATTGGTCGTTTAGTGCTTGATTTAGGGACGCTGTGATGCCCAGATATAATTTGCAGTGATGGAAACACGATTTGGTGTAAACAATTTTGTGATTTAGTTTGTGGGATTTTTTCTGTGTGTTTGAGAGACGAAATTAATTTGTTTCATGCCGTCGGAACATAATGAACACATTTGATCATTTCATTTTTAATTCAAGTGATTAATAACTTGCCACTATACAGAGTGTTGCTTTGCGCCTTTTTCTTGCTTTGAGCGCCAGAACTCTTATCGTCTTGCGTTATCAGTCTTTCCTAATTTTACTTGTTGAAAGTTCACCATTCATCTCCTCTTTGCAATTCTGACATGACCAGGGGAAACTCCACTGCGGCTGACTTTGTAGAGGATGGGGAAAAAAAGAACAGAATTCTTGCAAAAGGTCACAAGCACAGCTATCAGCAAAGAGAGACGTCATTGAAAGAGTGATCTTAGAGCAGCCGTTGGAAACAAAATGTTAAATCAGCTATTGGTGAGTAGGGCATGTACAGTATACAGTATATGCTATATGATGTTTAGTTTTCGTTTTTTTTGGCTATATTGCATTTCCTTCTCTCTCTCTCTCTTTCTCTCTCTCTCTCTCTCTCTCTCTCAAGCTACTTGGAAAGTGAAGTGAACTAACCTACTGAACCTGAAGCTACCCCCAGAGAAATATAGCAAGCTAAGCTACAGGAATATGGCTAAAGTAGTTTACTACATCAAAGCACATTTTTATTTTTTTGTACATTGAACCAACTTCCAAGTCAATGCTATCTCAGTGATCAATAAAACTGTCAGTCAAGCAGATAGGCAGGCAAAAAATGTTCAGTTCAAATGTGTATTAAATAATAAGCTGTGCTCTCTGCTCCAAAAGCAATTTGGCAACAAAACCAAATAAACCAAAAAAACATGTGCTCCACATAATAACAAAAAGCAGGTGTCAAGAGTGTGTATGTTCATCTATGTTTTTGTGTGTATGTGTGTGTGCAGTTAGCAGTTTTATTTCAGGCCGCAGCAGGAAAGCTCCACTGCGCTTGAACTTCAGAAATGCTTGGGAAAATGTAGCCTGTGTGGACGCTACCCCACTACTTGATCAATAAAAGAGCTACTGAAAAGCTATTTGAATCAGAAAACAGTAACGCTACCACCACACACACACACAGATCATCTTATTTTACAGACTTTTTTACTGTGTTCAAACTGCAAAAGGGCTCTTCACATAAAGGCGTCCGTAAACAAGCAATTAATCCTCTGAACACCAAATGAGTAAAAGCGCACAACCTAACTTCATGTGGTCATGGGAATATCCACACTCCATGACAGCACGCTGTGACAGCATGACCTTGTGGAGGAGGACACATGCAGGGCACGACCGGGAGTGCTTTAATAAAGAGCACAAGGAGGCCGTGGCGGCGAGGAGCAGACGTGAATCAGACAACGGACGGACGGGTTAATCCACTTCAACGGTCGAGAATGGAAAGTTAATAACTTAAGTGGTGTGAAGCTTTTAGTAAGGAATGATGATTGTATTGTATGAGGCCTCCACTGATTTAAAATTCTTACCCGGGTGAAAGGAGCAATATAATAACATTGTCTGTCTGTGTGTGTGTGTGTGTGCGTGTGTGTGTGTGAGGGCTCAACTATGGAGTTTCCAAAGCAAAAAATGGAGAAAAAAAAAATCAAAAATTCTATCAAAAGGTGCATGGAAATAAAAGATGGGCTTTCGCGGCGTAAATAATACGCTTAGCTTAGTCTTAACAAAAGACACAATCAAGTCCCGTCTCTTGTTGCGGCTTATGTCCTCAATCCTCAACAGCTTGGTATCTGTGGGTGTGTGAGTACATCCCACAGCTTCCCATCATACAGGGCTGAGGAACGACAAACAAACAAGAGACAAAATGGAGGGACTCGGGCGGTATATTGGGTATCAAAGCGCATCATGGAGCGTGATGAAAAACGGCAAGGTGAAGCAAGGACGACCGTTATGCCACTTGAGCGGCTTGCGTCGCTGTTTCACAAGCAGCCAACATTAAGATATAAGGCCTGCGTAATTGACCCTGGCAGGTGATCACGTATCCTTTTTCCCCAGGAACCCACTACCCCACCCCTGGTTTGAAGAGCTGTGAAGAGCTGATCAACTGGGGTAGTCTTTATGTTTTTACGATGCAGCTAGCTGGCAGCAAAACTCCTCGTCACTGGAGCCTACCAATGTGCCCGCCTTCCGGAGGAGCATGGAGAAGAGACTAAGGGGTAGGGGGGGAATTCCCTCCTTCTACAACAACAGTACCAGTACTGACTGAACGGGAAATTCCCATTGTCGTCACTCACCTGGTGACGCTCCGGCAAAAGCTCCAGCAAAAAACACAACGGCAGAACGCTTATTTCCCCGGGACTGGATAATATCCCAGGTGCCAATGTGCAATACGTACCAAGAGTCACTTAAGTCATTAGCCTTAGTCGAGGGTAAGTGACGTTCGACAGGGCTGTATTATCCATTAGAAGTCCATTTGTCTGGCTCCATGGGCCCAGTGTGGGAGACCCCTCTGCTCGTCCACACACCGAGCGTTCGGAGAGCCCATTACCATCTCTTATTCTCTCCGAGTACAGGCTTCCCCCCGTTTTTTGCACACCTCAATCCATTTTCTGCAGCTGTGAGCATGCCAATATAGTTAGTTGATGCGCTCAACACTGGGCTAATGGTTAAATGTGTTTCCATCCACTGCACCTGTCTGTTGAGAAATAATACTTCTTTAGCTGCTGCGTGTACAATACTTGGATGACTACAGTCTTTAGTAGTTTCCTCTGGCTCTGACAGTAGTGTTGAATTTAAGGACGTCGGACTCCGTTTTTAAAACATGCTGTGGGCCTGGGGTGAATTTGCCCGAGATCAAATTCCTTTCTCCACAGGCTGAATATAGCCAAAATCAACCATTCTCTCTTGAAGTCTACAAATAGAGAGCCATTTGTAGTCCTTCCCGATACAACAACACTTCATGAGTCTAATGTTTTCAGATTGATTGTATTGTCCTGTGTTCTGCATGGTTGACCTTTAAGGCAACAAGAGACCATGTGCATGCCAATTTGACGATTTCCGATAAAGCCCTCTTTTGTTATGTTTGCATGGAGAATTCCACAGTGGCATGCGGAGCAGCTCCTCCATCTAAGTGCTATTTCAGGCCGGTGGATTGCCTCGGTCCAGACACGTAATGGTTCCTCCTGTGAGCACATCCTGCCATTAATTAAAGTGAGGATTTTAATGAGGGTGAAAATAGAATACATTCCTCCTCTCCCGTGCAGAGAAATTCCAAGTATGGTGAGGCCACATTAAAAACACTCAAAGCTTACTCTTTTAAAATATGGCTGGAATGGTTCAGATATGAGCCGAGACAGTACAAGGGTTCCACAGGGTGCTACCTTTCCTCCGGAATTAAATATGAATCATGACACCATTACCTTTCATTATATGCTCACGCTCACTTTTCTGAAAAACAGTTTTCCTACGGCAAAAGCTCATGTTCAGCTGTGAGAACAAGAAGGACTTGAGAAACATTTATTGGGAGGAACTTCCAGTATTTTGACATTCATTTCAAACATCCCACACTTTCAAACCCTTTAGACAGATCCATATATAGGCATCCAAGTTCTGCTCCCTGGCATTTTGGTGTCCAAATAATCCAAATAATTACCCATTCATGGATCAATAATGAGATTGCTTGTGCACATCTTCCAGGCATTGACAACATGAAGATGATTTGCTTAAGTTTGTGTTTTTTTGGTTGTATATTTCAGCATCAAACAGTTTGCCAACTGTAGAGTAGCAAAGACAAAAGTTTTCCTTGGATGATCAGCAGTGCAGGTGCCTTGCACGTATGCTAATGGTGAATTATCACTGCATCATACTTGCTAATTGAGTTCAGAGAGCACCCTAGATAGTGATCATTGGCCAATTGCACACCATTGCTGAATAGCTGACATTATCAGCCTGTGCTCAAAGATAAGGCAAGGTCATACAATTTTAATTAGTCAACCGTTTTATTAAATTAGACTACCTAAATTTCACTGATCTCATCTTCGTCTGTTGCAAGACATTTGCACCACAACTCCTTCATCACATAAGTAACTCTGCTGCACAAGTGCACATTTCACTATCTCTGCCCTATCTGCACTGACTGCAGATAGTCATTGAGACAAACTAGGCAGGGGTGTTCCCCCCCCCCTTTTATTCTCTTCCAGTCTTCCATCCCCAGGGAAGACTCAAATTCCACCATTGTATGGGTGACCACATATTATAATTTTGGTTAAATTAAATGAGAACCGTCACGCCTGGCTATTTTCTAATATAAGGAAGTACTGCTTCATGAAAAAATCGCGGCCGACAGTATCAACTCTGTTTCTGTAACCAAAAAAAATGGGAAAATTGGACCATTGATGTCATTGGTCGGGGATTTGTGTTCTCCATTGGTCCGATACAGGACAAATTACGTCAACAGTCCAACATTTTCGTGGAAATGTTGATGTTGCAGACTGCGATTTTTCCCCACGCGCATATGAAGCAGTACTCAGAAAATAGCTGAGCATGACGGTTCACCTTTAAGTCTCAGCGAGGGAGCTAGCCCCTACTGTGGGGGTTACATATACATAACCTTCATGGCACACGTGGTTCCTCCAAGTAGACACCATGGGAGCAGTTTCATTCTGTCTGACTTATTTCAGGTGTTATTTAGGTGTTGGATCACCTAACCCTTCTACACGACACATATATACAAACCACAACTGACATACATGTTTACTAATTATTAATTAGGTTTCTTGATATGTGGCAAATTACAAATGCAGACGAAAAAATAGATACATTCATTAAGGTCATTAAGGAGCAGGTACAGGGTAAGGTATCTTGCTCAAGGACGCCTTCGGGTAGGCTGCGGACATAGGGGATCAAACCAAGAACATTCGTGCTGGGAGTTGAACACCCTAACATTAAGATTATCTGTATATACACCACACACAACAACCAACAGAATAAGATAATAAGAGACCAGGCTGAAAAGGGGACACTGTCAGGAAAGGTGAAAGGCGCTCCAAACCGCCTGATTAACTTGCTAGGGTGTACCAGGCCTAAAGCAGTAAATGACATCAGCAAACGTCAACAGTTTTCCTCTCCAAGAAGCTTGCAATTAGTGAAAGAGGCCAAGTGAAGTAATGTATCAATTCCACTGTTGGAACAAACAAAAAGGCAAGATACAAAGAGGGGCGCACACACACACACATACACTTAACTGAAATTGACGGATGCTTGCTACTCGCAGTCTAAGAATAGGAGAGATCCAAGTTGGAACGACAGCAAAGGCTTACACTGGCCAAAAAGTTTGAGAAGAGGTGTAAAGACTACTAACAAGGTAGCACAAACTGAAAAACACAGAGCTAAATATAGGCAAGCGAGAAAAACAAGCTTCCGCATTACCCCAGTCTATTCACAGTGTCTTTGAAGTATGCATGAACTACGTGATTGAGGTATAAGCTGAGTCACGAAGCACTAGAAAAATTATGCTACCAACCAGAGATAACCGTGAACCCCCCCCCCCCTTTCTATTATTGATATGCTATTACTTAAAGTCAGAAGATAATACAGATACAAGAAATATGACTGTGTGCTCTCTAGTATGAGATTATGGTCATTATAATCAGGTATATATATCGAAATATTAAATGTACGTTCAGAACATAAACATAATAATGTATGGCAATGTGTGGCATCTTCGCTGTTACAGCAGAGCTACACTGCGTATGTAATGTCTCTGTGCTTGATCCACCATTGCTGCAGTATGGTACACAGTTCCCATATTAGCCAGGCTCAAGATGAATGAATGAGCTCTTAGCAAAAATCTTTTGCGTCCGTTACAGTTATATTTGAACAAAGATCGCCTACACACTTTGTTCAAAGGGATGTTCCTTGGGACAGTTTCCTTCATCGACGGCCGGACTCCGCAACTTCTGTGGGGTTCTTTTCGTTGACACATACCTTGATATACATGACACACACACATGACCTACACGGGCAATGTCCCTTGTAATGAAGTCTAAGCTGGTCAGAGCACAGTTCAATGGTGACTGGAAAAGGTGGTAGATTAACTTCCAAACACTGTGGTAATTGAAACCTGGAACGTATATTATTTTCTTTTGATCTGCACACACAAACACACCAACACACACATACAGGAACAAGCCCCTGAATGACTGCCACATTAATGGAGTTGCATGCTAGAAGGGGGAGGGGACTAAAATGTCAGGCCTACCCCTGTGACTAGAGAATGAAAGCAGGCAGTTCGATGGATGTGCGTAGAGACAGACAACATGCGCCCGACAAGAGTGTGCACACAGGAACGCGCCCCCCATGGAGGCACAGGGGGAGAGAGTGATTCATGAAAACAATCACTCTCCTCTATTTATCTTCATTGTTGTCGCACACTGGCACGTGTAGAATTGACAAAGACAAGCATCACTCCGATTTCCAGAATATTGTGAGTTGAGTTACCATACATAAAGTGTAGCCTAAACATGCCTTCAAACAGAAGGGATGTCAACTTGTATACCTAAAAAAGTCCGTTTTTTTCTCCTGCTACCCATGGCTTGTGATGGGGTCACGCAGGAGTCAGTCAAGCGTGTTACACCATTGGGAGAATTTAACATTGATTTGAGTAATTTGATTTGAACTCAGTTTCCACAACAACAACAACAGTGTGTTATTAAACTAGAAATGAATCGGCGACTATTCAAGAATGACATAATGCAACATTTGATCTTAATCAATCATCAACCCATATAACATATAATACGTAAATATATAAATGTCTATTATTAAGAAATTCCAAGGTTTTGCCACTGCACTGGCAGGGAACACGAGGCTAGATGAATGCTCTGCTAAGCGACAGTAATGACTGCACTTAGTATGCAGTGATTCAGCATATCTCGGGCCATACGTTTTATGAGAGCACGTAGCTCATTTCAAAAGCTGTGAGGTCTAACTAACTTTGCAAAAGCAGCCAACAGATGCCGTCTCCGACTCCGATACAGTGCCGCCCTCTCTTTCTCCCCAGAAGAAAGACCCCTGGTGAATAGACTGCTTAAGCAAACCTTGTGTTTATTATTATTATTTTTGAATATATTTTAAGGGCTTTTTGTGCCTTTATGGACAGGACAGTGAAGAGAGACAGGAAATTGGGTTGAAGAAGAGAAGGAATTACATGTAGCCCTGGACCACAGGCTGGAATCGAACCTGGGTCGCTACGAGGCATATTGCCTACATGGTTAGCGCACTAGCGGGTTGAGCCAAGATAATAAGATAAGAGCACCAATATAATAATCCAAATACAAATTGCAGAGTAGCTGATCCACGTATCTTACTTGGCCACTGTGATTGCTAGGGAAGAACAGAAAGGCTTGGATAGCTTTGCATGAAATAATAAAGAGATTTTAAGGTAACTTGCAATCTGTTGAACTTTAAAAGGCATCAAGAATGACCTCATTGTGTTGGATCCGGCTTTTACTTCAGTTCTGAATCTTTAAAAAGAACAAAAAAAACTGTATTGTCCTTCAGATGATGAGACTCAGGACTAGGAGATTGATTCAGAGTCTCTACACTGCCAAGAAGAGTAGCCGTTCCCCAGATTCAGTTGCCTGGGCATGTTCTCATATGAAACTAGTGTAGATATTGAACGCAGCATCCTCTAAATAGGTTATATATGATCACGGAATCAGACAGATCAGTGTCAGGGGCCGCATCCATCAACACTTTCAGCCGACTGTGACCTTAGTGAGCAAACATTACTCAAACTTGTTTTCTGTCATTTTGGGGGGAAATACGAGCCTCTCTCTCTACAGTGGGAGTTAGTCGTTACTCTTGAGGAGGGCTGACAGCTCATTCAGTACTCCTGGTGGGTCTGCCAGGGTCTGAATAGTATCACTGCTGTAGAGCGTATACCAGTGTGGCTAGTCTGGTCATGAATACACAAACATAATGTGTTGTGTAGGATGGTGTCCGCCCGGTTAAATTAATTTAAGAGACTACAGAGACTCAAGAAGGTGGACAGCTATAAAGCAAGACTTAAATCAAACTCTGTACCCGCTGTTACTTTATAATTGTTGTGAAGTTAAACTGTGCCTTGAATCTTGTTTACAAGATTGATTTTCTTTATGTGTGTAAACTTACAAAATATATACATATATATATATACCTGCTAAACTAAATTGAGAAATATTTCCATAGAATAGAAATAGAGACGGAAATAGAGATGGCAATCTATGGCCTCTGATTGCTAAACAAGCAGCCCTGACGTCATGATGCAGCCATTTTGTCCAACCTTTTTTTTTGCGACAGCCTTTTAGGCCACGTTTGAATCTGCCATAACAGTTGTGAACTCAGTCATTTCCCATTGTCTGATGAACACACAGGCTGTCGGAGTGTGCATGGCAACCAAACTTGCTGCACACAATTCCAATTTGCTTCGTCTGTTTTTTTTAGAAAACCAGAATGTCAAAAAAATTCCCTGAATGAAAAAAACAACAATGGTAAGCACCTTTTCACGGCATTAATAAAAAGGTTTCCTTCTCTCCTCACTAGGGGCAAGAGAACAACCGATCGAAAGCAAATCCCAAGGTAACAAAGAAACAGAGGAGTTTTGAGCATTTGCCGAGAAGCCAAGGTGGTCAAGCTTCTGAAAACGCTTGAGTGTGAAGACTGTGGAGACGAGTTGGGCCTCTGACTGGCTCGCTTTTTCATCAAACTGGACAATTTAACTGCAGCAACGGGCTCAGGCAGCGGCTGGCATACTAAATGAACCTCTCCGCTCCTAAAAATGAGTAAAAGGCAGACACACAAAGACTGAGAGCTGAGCGCTGCACTGATGAGGTGCGGGGCCGTGATGTGCTGGCCCGGTGTTCTCCACCCTCGGCTCCCGTTCTCCGAATAAACAAACGGGATGAAAAAAACAATCGCCAAACTACAAAGCATCGTCCAAGGTCATTTAATGAGCTGACAAACACATGAGTCCATTTCGCCTTGTAGAGGTATAACGTAATGTAATAATGTAGGTGCATGTGTGCATGTGTGTTTGCCAGAGAGAGCGAGCAGCAGCAGCAAACGTGTTTAGGTTTAAGTCTTTAGGGTCTACACGGGCGTACGCACGCGCGTGTGTGTGTGTGTGTGAGTGCCTTTAGAGGGTGAGAGTGACATCACACTCGACAGCGCAGTGCCTCTGTCTCCAGCATAACAGATGTGATTTCCACAGCTGTGGAGCAGAGGAGGTTGGCGGGGCAGTGATAAAGGTGTTATCACCAAACTGCCATATTTCGCATTCTGGCCCAGGTGGCTGCCAGTGTTTACTGGAGCACTGTACATGAATTCCAAATCGGAGGTCTGAACCCTTTTAGCGACCCGAGATGGCCATCGACAATCCGCCAAAGACACGGCAACACTTCCATTGTTGCAGATTTGAATGCGTGTTTTAATAATGGAAGGAACACTGGTGTATGAACGGGGGAGTGATTGAGCACTCATTTAAACTCAAAATGATTCAGTGTCGTTCTTTTTTTCGATAATTCTGCTGATTATCTGCATCACGGTAACTAACGATATTCTAACGTACCATTAGAATAACAATTGACTTCTTCACAAACCGATACACCACTGAAGGAGGCTGAACCCTAATATCGGGTTATCTCTTGGTCCCCGAGACCATGTCCGGTGGCGAGCGGGAAGTGCGGCACCTTGCATGTATAATTTATGCAATGCTCTGCGGCTGCGCACTCTCCTCCTGCGACCGCTGCGGGGCAGAGGCCTTGTGCCCATATTAGCATGGTGAGAACATCATCAGAAAAATGTCCTGACGCACTCCTGACAGCCGTTTCTTAGCAACAACAGCGCAGAGAGATGAAAGCACCATTGGCGTGTGTGTGTGTGTGTATATCTGTGTGTGTGTCTGTGTTTGAGAGGTAGGACGGCGGTGTGGTACTTACTGTATTTTGCAGTGCGGTACTTACTTATTTTGCATCATGTTCATTATAACCCAGTCCGTGGGGTAGACGTTCTTCCCAATGAGATCTTTAAACATGATAAATGTTTCCATTAGGAAATCCTGAAACAAGAGCAGAGAGGAAAAGGCATTCAAAAGGAATTCTTCTTCTGCCTGCGAGATAAGAGCTGCCTGAAATGAACTGTTTAGTAATGGGAAGATGGTGCAGGCTGGTGAGCAGAAATGGCTGTTTTTTTTTTTTAGATTAGTTCCTTTAAGGTCAGGGCGATTCGCACATTTTGTCACAAATCCCTCCATGATCCCCGCACTCACAGGTGGTTTTGCACAATGAGATTACAAGCGGCTTACTTTAGCGCACGGGAAAACAAGGCGAGATGCGCTTATTGACGGATCTCGGAGCGAACACATCGTTATCGTCCATCGTTGGGTCATAATCTGATATCTGGGGAACTAGGGTTAGAGATCTTTATGTTCTCCAGGGGCTTCCTGGTACAGTTTCATTAAAGATGTTAAAGAAGTTACGGAGTTGGCATCAATCAATGAATATTTAAAATACGTAAACTTCATATAATATCCTAAATTAGCCAAAGGAAAGTGGGTAAAGTAAGAAACTGCTGAATGTATTTTAGAATAGCATGTCATTGCAATATACTTGATTTGTATCTAAATGACTTGTTTACAGTAAGTTCCCTCTCAATTCACGTGAAGAGGAGTTCGCCATCGACACTTCTCTGAGCGAAACATATATCAGTTGGCTCGTTAAAAAACCCATTAGCCGCGGCCACAGCTCCTGTTGTAGCTTCCTGCGCTGCCACGCGGCGCGGCGCAACACACAGAGAAGGGCGAGGGGAGTGCTTAGAGGCCATTCTGACAACTGTGCTAATGTTCCATGTTTGCTGGCGGTTATAATTTACAAAAGCAACGTCGTTTGTAGAATACCACCTGCTTTAGGCTGTAATTATAGAGGCGGAAAACGGACAGTGTCATCGGTGACAATCAGCTTCTTTGTCCATCAGTTGAAAGGACATGTGGATACGGCCGAGAGAGAGAAAGATTTAATTGGCTGATGAACCTGAGTAACCTCGCAATGTTTGTCTGCCTATGTCACATTACACAATGACGCATAAACTATAACAATTAAACCGCAATTCCAATCCTAATTGAGTTTGGTGGAACCCTACTTTCCATTTGATTGATGGTGCTCTGCGCCGGCTGATTTTGAAGGAAAACTGTAAATGCACAAAGTTATTTGGGCCGTGGCCAGCTCTAAGATGTCGCCATGGCCCAGACCACAGCACCAATAAATCTGTAGAAAGGGCCCATCTTGATCACAGTGATTACTTACCCCAGAACAGGAACCAGGCGCACTACCTGTGTCATTCATTGAGTCTACTGATGGACTCAAAGAGCTAGCTACATGTTTTTCTCTGAAATATTTGCATTTCACTTCTGCTGAACCTCAAATTGAGCATCTGGGTATACAGGTGGAATTACTCAGCCAATGACTCAAATACAAGCGCTTATTATTGCTTGGTGTAATTGCTAATTCGATCATCCTTGACTGTAAATGGCAGACAATAACGTTAATGACGAGAAGTGAAGCCGAAACGCAGTCCCAACTACAAGCACATTCCTAATACTTCTACAGTGTATATCACCACAGTGCAGTCTATATGGCTCAATAGTAACGTGTTAGATGCTAAGAAGACAGGGTCACCCCGTCTTAGGAGCCTTTATGTTAAACATGATGCTAATGAGGTGCTGTAAGCACGACATTATTCAAAGCCAAAAAAAAAAATCTGCCAGACCTCTCAACTTCCCTTAAGTTTCCCTACTTAGCACAGAAAAAAACTCTAATCAAAATATGAATATGAAATGGGGGAGTCTTATACACTAGAAACACACCATTACCATAGTGCATAAAAGTTCAACATGTTTTTTAAATGATTCAACATTAAAATGATGGGCCAATTAATTCTAATGGCTTATACGGTTGACAGCGGCAGTGTTAACACACTGTCACCCACAGTCTTTGTATACGCATAAGCCACTACTTTTAACATACTGCCGCCGCATCCCTGGCCAATGTGATTAACTTGCCACAGACGAGCCCGTTTAACCTATCGGGTCAGGTGAGGAATCCACGCTCACCACCACGTCGCTCCTCATCTTGCCGAAGGTGTTGATCAAGTGGGTGTAGTGGTAGTCATCCATCTGCCTCAGCGTGGCAGTCATGCTGGCCACGAAGCTGCCCTGTAGACGACACAGAAACACAAGGAAACACAATATTAGCATGCGTTCAGGGTTTGGGATATTACTGAGAACTGGTCGGAAGAGAGACGTGATTAGATCTGAGAACAGCGGACCGCCGAGTCGTGAAACGGCGACAGACACGAGCGACACTCGTCAGTCGGTCTCATTAACCTGCCGGCCCCGGCCCCTCGGCTCTTCTCTCTGATTGTAATGTGTGTGTGTGTGTGTGTGTGTGTGTGTAGCCCTCCGCCACGGCTGTCTTTTAATTCACAGAGCAGCGTTTTGGAGGCCAGGTGAGCAGGCCCTGTGATTGCGTGTGTGTGTGCATCTGCTGACGACAGAT
Source organism: Melanonus zugmayeri (assembly GCA_900302345.1). Classification (NCBI taxonomy): domain Eukaryota; kingdom Metazoa; phylum Chordata; class Actinopteri; order Gadiformes; family Melanonidae; genus Melanonus; species Melanonus zugmayeri. Next base: position 4,534 of record OMKN01051636.1, on the reverse strand, counting down.
AAGGAAGAGGCAAGTGAACTGCTAGTCCGGCCGTAGAGCGGTTGTTCGAGAGTTGAGAGTCGAGACGGGGATTTCGGCTGATAGGTGACGAAAAAATATATAAAAATGGACATATCCGAACGAGAGATGGGATTGGAACATAACAGAGCAAGGAGATACTCTGGTGACAAGAACAGCATATCGACGGAAGTGAGGGTGTCAGGCGAGACACGGAAATGTCTTCAAGTCAAGTTGCACTTGGAGGATTCTGGTGTTACTCAGCAACAAGCTAATACCACTAGAAAGGTTGTAAGTTGTGTTAAGGAATTCAGAATAAAACCAGACGCCACTGTTCAGACCCATTGCCATCGTCATTCGGTAAACATGCTGATAATGGCCCCATTAACACGAGCACTTTCAATCTCTTCAGAAAACGGTTGTGAGATCGCGATGAGATGTTTTTCTCCATCTAAACAGACGGCGTACAGCGGTTGTACGAGAGATATTGACAACCATTGACAAAACCACCTCTGGAGGTAGTGTATGCTACATTCAACCTAGATTGACAAGAAATAGGATATTGTGTCCAGATATAATTTCTTGCGGAAGCCTCGGCATGTCACCAATGACGCATATATTTTATGAGACACAGTGCCGCACAGATAAACAACAACTGTCATATTTGACCTTTTAATTGCTTTTTTCCTCAATATATACAAACTATATGAACAAACAATCATAGCTCATCATATCACCTCCTCAAAAGATAAGGAAAAGCTAATTAAAAGTCCAACTGTATCAACACAGGATGCATGAGAGCGTGCCCAAAACGAATAAATCTCCGATCTGATAAGCCTTTAGAAAAACAAGCATTGCGGGTGGCACTCTTTCCTGCTACTGGTGCTACATATAAGCTTGTTTAATTGGGTTACACCGATTAACTTCAACACAAAGGGGCGCTTGTTGGACCATTTTCAAAAAACAGTTGCCGAAGGGCAACGGTGGATATCACCTGTGATTTGAAGCGGTGTGGATTGCAGTTCTACTTTGAATCATCAACGTACAAGAAATAAGTGGGAGAAACCAGAGGACTCGAGGCGAGATGGACGGTTAAATAACTAGCTGTGAAAAGATGGCAATTGGCCACACAATGCACCGCAGATTACAGTCATTCAACTGTAATTAGAGCAGGATCCATGGAACACCAAAGAGCACATGTATGCTTTTTTTTCCTTTTAGGGGCGGGGCTCTTCTTGGGCCTATCGTCTCGTGGCCAAGGAGGGGCTTCCCCACACCCCCGCAGCATTGCTTGACAGAACAACGACGCACGTGACACCGTTATCCGTCGTTATAATGTTCTCCTCAGTAATGCTCCGTCATCGAGGGCAGGGGTACGCCCGGTTACACGCTGCCTTCGGCTCTCCGCCGCTGGAGCATGTATCCCAATTAGCCAAAGTGTGATTAGAGGAGTAGGACGGTGGTGGAACTCCTCTGTTTACATAATTCCTTGTTTTCCCACTCGGCGAACAAGGGCTGCAATTACCTGATCGCCAGATTGATGAACAAGAGCAAGAAACAATGGTAGCTGGGGGTGCCCATATAATTTTCATGTGTGCTACAAAGAAGAGCGTGTGTGTGTGTGTGTGTGTATGTATGTTAGGGGCAAGGGGGCGGCAATGATGAGCACATCCCTCTTCATTGTGAGGCTAATTTGACAGATTCAGGAGCATTGCCGTCGCGAGTAGCAGATGCTAGCAGATAGCGTTTCCCCCACATTATGTTGCCGTGTTAAACAGGTCAGCTGACAAGATGACGATCTGGAAAGCCTTATGTTTTCAACGGTGGAAATCACCGCAAGACTGATGCAGCTTGTGCAGGATATTAGCCTACACAGGTTCCCTGGTTTGTATCTTCTGAGAGGAATATTCTCAACACTGAACCATGCGCAAACTAAATGAAATAAACGTTGACATTAGTTTCTTGTGATGCACAGCCAGACCGCCAAAGGACTGTTATTGCCTTTGAAGGAATATGTTCGCTGATCGGGTTTTCACCAAGGTTTTCATGACAGCAAAGTTCTAAAGGCAGATGGGTTAGCGGTAAAAGATCAAGACTACGACGTGTTAGCCTTAGTTGTGCCAAGTCTGCAAATCAAGACTAGAGAATTTCTCACAGAAAATAATAGGGTATGAATTAGGGGTGGGCGGTATGACCTAAAATGAATATCACGGTGATTCTAATTGTTGACGGGGGACGGGGGTGGTAGCGCGAGGATATCCACTTGCGATTCTAATTGTTAGGCTATTATTGATTTATACCGGTATTGAAAAATCCATATTGTGATGCACGTTCACACCGGCGTTAACAATGACACCGGTATACCGCCCACCCCTAATATGAAGAATATTGACATCCAGAAGATAAACATTGGTTAAAAGAAAAGTAGCCCTA
>OMKN01051423.1:3220-14004 GCA_900302345.1 Melanonus zugmayeri | reverse complement strand
TCTCATCATCGAGGCTCGTCTCCATCGTGTTCTCAGCCCTGTCCGCCTCCTCCTTAGATATCTCAGTGCATTTCATTATGGCCTCCGTCTTTTTTTTCTTTTTTTATCGCCCCTCCTCATGTAATAAACCATAATCCCAGTGCCTTAGCGCACATCTGCTGCTGCCACGGTTACAAAACGCTGCGCGAGTTGACGCCAGCGTGAATGTCTTCAGAGCCCATTTACAAGCTGTGCATTGTCTCACACACACACACACGTACACGCACACACATACGCGTATACACACACACACACACACACAATCGTGCTTTCCGTTCTCTCTAACTACATAAACGTGCTCCAGGAACTGGGTTTGTATTGAAACAATTCACAGTGCCCTCTTAACATCCTAATTGGAAACACTTAAACACAAAATTAAACATAAGGCAGATAAAGGTGTGCTGAAACGACACAAAAAAAAGAAAAAAAGACTACAACTCCATAACAACAAATTGAGGGAATTCAATTAAAACACAGGAATAAACACAGATGTACTGAATAGGCGGTTAGGAGAGACTGCTATAGAGTCATAAGAGACATAAGCTGGAAGCACAGTTCCTGTGAGGAAGATGAGAAGAGGAGACGAGGATTGGCAGATCAACAAGTTATCAACTCCATGCTGAGCGCAGAGAGAAGTGTGCAGATCAGGGTTTATTAATAATGCAGTCGATAATTCCCACCCCACCATTGCGCAAGGTTGACTAGTAAATTGGAATAGAGGGGTAGAAATAGCTATGAGGACATACGTGTGTATATGTGTATGTGTGTGTGCAAAAGTAGTCTCTCTCTCTCTGTGTTATTGCATGCATAAGCAAGTAATGTGTGTACGTACAGGTCTTGTCTTTGCCATCTCCCGAAGCCTGGCATCCATCTTCGTCATCGCAGTCTGTGGTGCTGCCCTCCTCTACCTCGCCGCTGCCCAGCTCATCCCAGGAGGTGATCTGGTCCATCTCTGGAAAACTCTCCTGGGTCTCCTGGGGAAACCAAACAATCAAACAATGCAACCGTTTTTGAACCAGATACACTGGGTTTAAATATTTTCAAAAGACCCACACACACACACACAAACACACAGACACATAAACGGTATGATTGACTGCAGAAGAAACACACAATCATGGAGGTCAAAAGGGGTGCATATCCAGTGACAATGACCAAATTGGACTCTAAGTGGAGTCTAGACGGAAAAAAAGAAAAAAATGGCTGGAAACCAACGGCGTGATCTTATTTCAAGACATTTCGCTCTGGCCCACACTGCTGTTCAGTTTATCTGCGAGTCTCATCCTTACCGGCTCCTTAACCCCCTCGACTTCCCCTGTGGTTCAATCTCTGGAAAAGTGGCAGCTGAGCACTGATACGATAAGAGAGTTTGCAGTGAGCGCCAAATGGGCGGTAATGGGCAGATGTTTGCACGGTGTCGAGGTGAGACTAAATTATTCAAAGTGGAAACTGTGGGAAGTTGTTTGACGAGTGAGATTGTGACGGACAACAAAAAAAGGGAACAAGAACCGAGATAACTAACCGGAGCAGAGAAATCTCGTGCAACGCTTTTGTAAGAGCTGAACGGCTGAACTAAAAAAAGGGATCTTCGAGTGTTAAGGGGTGATAAATCATTCAGTTATACCGTTTAAAATCCTTTTTCTTAACCTTACATCCACATGCTTCCATCAGATGTGCCAGCCTCATTTCATACATCCACCCATAAATCCACTCACTCATAAATCATACATCTTCCAAACATTTCCAGGTCATTTCTGCATGCTGCTTATATCGTTGGATTGACCATTAGCGAAACACCTCGGGGGGCTTCTCATCCTGTATCTACACAAACCTAAAAGAATCCAATCAATTTTTTATGTATGATTCATTTTTTCTTTCTTTCCACCCCCTCTCAGTATGGGGCCGGCAAATTGGACCCGTTGCTCACGCTTTCTCTGGAAGGGAGCTCTTCATCTGCAAGGTGTCTTTTGTTCTCTCTCTCACACACACACACACACAGTTAGCTCTCTACTGACGACAACAAACAACAGCACACGCAACCCAGTTATCATGAACAGGGCTGCGACACGACAGACGCCAACTATATACTAGATCCTTAATAGCTATCTGTGAATTACATTCAGGCCCCCATGTACTATAAAGCACAAGACACAAGACACAAGTGCCGATTGACCCAGACTACCCCCTTACTACCCTAAATAGAAAAACTCATATACATTTATGAGAGGGATGACAGGGGAGGTCAGCGCCCGGAGCTCTGGTGCCCTTCACGCCCGGCTAGATGACTGGCCGCCCGGCGAAGGCCCCCACACCGAAGTAGTGAGGTGCTGAGCGACGTCTGCTAACCCCTCCGGTTTCACTCCAGACAGTCAAACAGTGAGTGAACCGTTGCCACACTTAGCTGGGCATGGTCTTCCTCCATCTGAATCGGAACAAGGACTACATTAAAAATCCAACAGTGGGAGTGATGTTTTAAAAGGTACATTTTCTCAAGAAAGGCGAGGAAAAATGCACTTAAGAAAATGCAGACGGGGTAGAGAAGATAGACCGATAGCGAATGAGATAGCGATCGTAAAAATATTCAACACCTGAAGCCGTGAAAAACCAAAAACGCACAAAAATGGCATTTGCATGCAAAAAGCCAAGCAGCCTCCGCCTCCCCTACATAACTCTTTTCATTTTCAGAAATAAATATTAGCTTGTCATTAGTAATTCAGTAGCTCCTCTGTTGGTGTCAAAGTCACAGCAGTAACGTATGAATTGCTATTCCTCTTAGCGCCTTCGCCTCGCCAGTGATTAGCGCCGCGTGTGAGGGGTGAGTTGAACACAAGACTGGAGATGATGTGGACTCCAGAGGCTATTTTGATATTGCAGCTCATTATAGCCGGTCCGCCTTTTTTAATTTGTAATGCCGACAACTACGCCTATTCATTCAATTATTTCCCCATAATCTTCGGTTGTAAGGGGATCGACACCTTTCTGACCAACAAAAAAGAGAAAGAAAGAAACAGAAAGAATGAAAAAAAATCCCCCCCGAATTTATGAAACACGAGAGGGCCCCCGTGAAGAGGATGGGGAGTAAAACATATCGCGTCTGCTCACCACAACGACAACAAAAAAGAGAGCCATTGACAAAAGCGAGATGGCTCAGATTGCAGATGGAGGCACGGAGGGGGACATGCTAAAAGGTGGAGCGGACTGATAGGCATTGTGGACAGTATTAGACCCCGGTGAGGATAACATGTTTTGTGTGGGATCGGGTCTCGGGTTACATCCCCCCTTTGTCACCCCGCCGATCCCATCCCACCTACCATGAAAGAGCACTGTAAGGGGGGGACTGTTTTTTTTTTGTTTTTTTTGTGGTAGAATCCAAGTCCCATCATCAGTGGCTTGAGTGGGATGATAGCTTACACGGGACGTACTAACACTAACCCTAACTACAATACCTCCTGTGCTGCCTCGGCACTGAGAACAGGCTTACCTGGACCGCTGACACAGCCCAATACTGTAATGCTTGTGTGTATCTGCTTACGGGTTATTGTAATTTCACTTCCTCGAAAAACACATCAACCGCCGCTGCAGAATCTGAGGCATTTCCGACGCGCCCGCCCGACCTTTGTTCCCGGCGGCGCCGGCTACGTGATTGCGCAACGGCGGCGACGACAACAACAACGGTGTCTATAAAAGTATTTCCAAAGTGCCGGTGCTGAAGTGGAAGTACCTATCCGCCGCATTAACGAAGACATTGGAGTGGTAGCCTGCGAGTTACAGATAAGAAATGTAACGAAGTGCGCGGCGGCCCAGTAACAGTTCAATAGCGGGAGAAAGGGAGCGACAGAGAGGGGGAGAAAGTGAAGAAAGAGGCAAAGACTCCTCCATTGGGTTCTACGCGGAAATTATAAGACTCTTAACCTTTCATTATGTAAAGCACCCAACGAAGAACACAATTCAATAGCCATTTTTTCCAGCATCCCTGAGCAAACGCTCGGCTGAATGGCTGTACACAGTGCACAAACACCACCAAAGCAAACCGCTCGGGTATTAGCGGTAATACCCGTGCTGTTCAGGGGACGTTAAACACAATGCTGCCTGGCTCAGCTGTCTTTAGAGCATGTTAATTAGTGGAGGAATCAATTAAGGAGCTGTCGCCGTGGAAACCACCATCACAGCACTGTGGCAGTCTTGGCTCGCTGCCGGGCCCCAAGACAGTGTTTGTTGGTTTGTTCTCGTCTCTATCTGGCATGCGGAGCTGACAGCCTCGTATGTGTTGCTTGGTTATTGATGTTGTTTTACTTTTGTGTTTGCATGTTGTCGGGGTTTTTTCAATTTATGCTCCACAGTAACGTCTCAGAAAAGTATCACGCTGTTAATTTGCAAGGAGACTGATGACTTAAAGAATCTTAAATAAAATTATGATTACGTTATTATGTCCGTGTACGCCAAAGATGCCGGCTTTTAGACATATGTTAAACTAACTACATCACACATAAATTCATAATGTGTCTATGATGATTACTGAAGAAAACAGAAAACTACACAGAGTGGACCATGATACATTCAGCCTTAAGCGCCTTACAACTCTGTAAATGCATAGATTATTATATTCCCAGTGGGAATCAACCCCCTAACCCTGGCAGCATTAGTGCAATTCTCTATCAATAGAGCTAGACAGGACCACAGCCACTTCTCACTCATGCGCCGCATTCAGCAAATATGTGAAGCACTGCAAGCTAAACTCCCCATTGATAACATTGGTCATAAGAGAGACCACTAGGGTTTGTGTAGAGAGCAGACAGGCAGACAGACACAGGCAGAGACATACAGACATACAGGTAGACAGACAGACAGGTAGTGAGACAGACAGGTAGACAGACAGGTAAAGAGAGACATACAGACATACATAAAGACAGACAGGTAGGCAGACAGACAGGTAGAGAGACAGACATGTGGAGAGACAGACAGGTAGACAGACAGGTAAAGAGACAGACAGACAGACAGGTAGAGAGACAGACACACAGCTAGACAGACAGACAGGTAACCAGACAGACAGACAGGTAGACAGACAGGTAACGAGACAGACGGGTAGAGAGAGCTACACATGCAGGTGGGTGAGCAGCGCAGAGAATTGCCAGACATTTCTTTTGTATCGCTGCACAATTACGCCGGCATCCGAAAACAAATCAGCTATTCTGAAAAAGCGTCCATGTTCTTGTGAGAGAAGAAAAAAAAAAGCAATATTATGTAGCCCTCCCATCCACTCACCTACGTCTCTCCTAACAAAAGCATTCTTCACTCACCGATGATGGGGCAGGTTCTGGAACACCAAGGGCTACATTCCTGTATGTGTGTGTGTGTGTGTGTGTGTGTGTGTGTGTGCGCGTGTGTGTATCCTATTCACACTCGCAATCTGCGCATCCACAAGAAATCAATCCCTACTTCTTAAAGGAGTTCAGAGGGAAGGCGAGGCCAACAGAGAATCAGTGTGTGTCACTGCTTTTGTGTCTGTGTTTGTGGGGCATGTAGGTGTGTGTGTGTGTGTGTGTGTGTGTGGGACTGTGTTTAGTATAATTAACGGTGTGCTATGAGTACATATCAGTGTTTTATGGTCAAACAGAGAAAATGTGATATTGTGAAATATGTGCATAAAGAAATGCACTTACAGGGGATTGCAGAAGCTAGGCTGAGTGGCACTCCATTAATGTTAGGAGTGTGTGTGTGTGTGTGTGTGTGTATACGCATCAATATGGTTATAGGTATGTCTGTTATGTCTGTATGGTGTGGGAGGGTGGTATATGTGTGTAATCTGTAGTGTATAATGTCAAGACAAAGTAGTCAGCAAAGGAGGTTTATGGATCATAAGTCATGACATTTGCATATATCCCGCAGGGTGTGTGTGTGTGTGTGTGTGTGTGTGTGTGTGTGTGTGTGTGTGTGTGCATGCATATGTGTGTGTTCCTGGTAATAATTTACAGCAGCCAATCGTCGTCAAGGACAGCCTTATGGCCAGATCAGTCCAGAGAGAGGAGAGCGTGCGAGAGAGAGAGAACGAGAGAGAGAGAGAGTGGAAAGAAGCATACCAGGACGACAGAAAGGGAAAATGTGACACCAGTGAATCTTTATGTGGGGATCCAGTCTGCTCTGTACTCCTTTCTAGCGGGTAACAGAAGCCAAATTCTCCCCTTTGTGTCTGACACACACACAGCATTATAATGTTAAGGAGACAACTGGTGAAAGTATTTCAGCGTGTGCGTGCGTGCGTGTGTATGTGCGTGTGCGTGTGCGTGTGCGTGTGTGTGTGTGTGTGTCCGTCTTTCTGTCCCTGGCTCTTGGAAAGTCCGGACCCAATTCTGTCAGACTGTTTGCCAAGCCAAGAGAACGCAAGTCTCATTTTATAACGACATTTTAATATCTCGGAGTTGGACCGCGAAAGAGGGAATATCGGGAAATGGAGAAATCATGAGAACGGAGCAGAAAATAAGGGTAGGAAATCCAAGCCTGACTGACAGAGAGAGAGAGAGAGGGAGGGAGGGAGAGAGAGAGGGAGGGAGGGAGAAGGAGAAGGAGAGGGAGAGCAAACAAAAAGGTGGCAGATAGCTTGCGCTGCTGAACCGTCCCCTGGTTCTGTAATTAGATTTGATGCATTGCTTGTGTAGATTAATGACGGATAATCGGCCTGGAATAGACAACTGCCCCCCAGAGATCCGTTCATTAAGAGCAGGCCAGAGAGCCGAGGCCCAGGTTGGCACGTAGACGCATGAACACTTCTTAGATACCGTAGCCAGGTCTCCATGCGGATCCTTTAATGTAGAAGTGATTAATCTAATCTAAATGGTGCGATATTACCGCTATTATTACTGAGCTACTATTCAGTCATTTAGCAGATGCTTTGATCCAAAGCGACTTACAATGAATTCAGATACATGTCATTAAGAAGCAGGTAGGGGGGGCATCAAACCCAAGAGGTCAATGTTGAATGTGTGTGAAATAACACTTAAAACACAAGATACCAGGAAAGTTGCTATTGTTTCCATAGTGACCTCAAACCATGCATCATTTCCTAAAATATCATGGCACTATGGCGTTATCCGATCATTTTTCTTCAGTAATTGAATAGAAAGAAAAGCCTTTCTATTCAGAAGAGGGAGGAATATTGCAGGGCTATCGGTGCCATTTTATGGTCTTAAAAACCTGGAGTGACACATTGATAAGTCATGGCCCGTACTTCTGTCAGATGCTGACACAGCAATGATTGTGAAAGAGTGTGTCTATTTGTATGTGTGTGTGTGTGTGCGTGTGTGTGTGTGTGCAGGAGCACATGGGTCTTTTTTAATGTTATGACTGTGAGTGACTCTCTGTGAGTGTAAATCTGCGCGTGTATCTCCGTGTATGCTTGCGCACGTGTATGTGTGTGCGTGCGTGCGTGCGTGCATGTGTGTGTGTGTGCGTGTGTGCATGTGTGTGTGTGTGAACATGCCTGTCAAAGAGAGTGGACGGAGATCCTGCTGAGCAGAGTGTGACAGTTTGAGTGACACAAATCATTCCCAGGGACTAAGACTGTAAGACCTGCCACTGCTCCACTCGAGCTGCTGCAGTAACAAGATGACCAGGGAACGGCCATAGTGAGTCTCTACGGGGGTGGGGTGCAGCATTTGCTGGTGGAAGTCAGAATATTTTAGTGGTCAAGGCCCTGATATACTTAAAAGTCAAGTGGAATTGACGCGTTTGCGTAGGCTTGGCGAACTGCTGTCGATTGTAGTAGATAACCTGAAGGAATATATAGGGTGGTGGACCAAGTGTTCAGGGTAGAGAGAACTATTTTCCAAGCCATACTGTCTGGCTGAGCCTATTATGCATTTTCACCTGTCTGTCTCTGAACAATGCAACCTGTTTGTGCCCACCTGCTATTTTGACTACTAGACTCACCCAGCGTTGTAGAATTACAACAAAGATATAACAAGCTCTAAATAAAATGTGATTAATGTATTCCACAATAACTACATATGTACATGTTCTAGACATTGTAGTAATCACCAAAAGGCATTTTACTTACTTGAATCTGATAAATCCAGTCCAATAAAAAAAGAGATGTTGCTTGAATGACGATCTGGAGGTTGTGTGAGTTCATGGCCAGAGGGCGGGAGCTATAAACATATTTACTATCCAATAGCATGGTGAGACTGAACAACAGGACCCAATGACTATGTAAATGTGGTGAAAAGAAAAAAAAAAATATTTTTTAGGATAGGTATGACGCAGTCATCCACCTGGCATTGTTGACCAATTGCAGGCAGCAGCAGTGTATGCAGTGCACCCATGCACGCACTGCAGCGTGCCCAACGCTGCGCTTCGATTTGGTTGCAAACCGGCCATTTTGTCTGTGCAAACACGCCAAGTTTGATTTCCTTTTAAGTATATCGGGGCTCTCAGGGTGTTTGGGTGATTTCCACAGCCAAACCTGTAGGCATCCTTTGAGCAAGATGCCATAACCCCCCATCTGCTTCTTAAAATTCATTTCACAATGCCACTTCTGCTAAATGGCTAAATAGTGAATAAGCAATACAATGTAGTCATTCACACATCAAACAGGTGCCTGAGCCACAAGGGCAAGGTAATTAGAGCCATCTCATCATTACCATACTCATCTGCATAATCACTGCCGTCAAAAGCTTCATTAAGGACTCTGCATTCAGAGACGATGCGTTTAGTCATAAACTGTGCATTTAAGCCCATGTTTGTTCAGTCTGCGGTTGTCTTCTCCGCACACACCATGTATAAGGAACGCTCATCACGTTTTTATGAATCAGCCACTTCCAAATACACTACTCTTTCTTTCCTGCCATGAAATGGATCAAGTATAATGCAAACCAAAAAGTGGAAGGAGAGGCTGGGGGAATTCAATCCGCCCTGCAGCAGATAACCTCTGGTGTGCACGGTGTTGAGGTTTGGCTGGATCAAAAAACATTTTCCAAGACAGTTTCAAAAGGATGAAGGGATGTCATCACCATTATATGACCATTAAAAAAAAGAACAACCTTTGGGTCCTGCCTGCCACACCAAAAAAAACTGGTCACATGCCTTCCCCTGGTAGGTCAGTGTTCCTGAAATGACCATTAATTTCATCCCCCCCCGCCCACTTTTTTCGGGTTCCCAGGCTTTTAACCAACAGTTAACAAAGAGCAGCGCCCTCGCCGACTTGTTGCCGTGCGGTCGGTTGCCACGGCAGCAGCAGCAGCAGCAGAGGCAAAAAAGAGCAGCTCAGTCGTCTTCATCAAGTGGAAAGAATCTGTCCCCTCCCTGTGATTGGCTGCCAGCTCTAGCCCAGGCCTCCGCCGAGGTCCAAATCCTGCCTGACATGTCTGCAGACGTGGCCCAGCCTAAATGAGCCCCTACTGCCTAATACAGTCCTCACATAACCCGCCATCGTAAAGCCGCTGCCAAGGACTCTCCAACCAGGGCAAAGGGGAGCCGTGGTTAACCGTGGTTAACCGTGGTTAACCGTGGATACCGTGACTGCTATACCGTCTACTGAATGTACATGTTCTATCGGTTATTTTTTCTGACGTTACCGTTACAGTCATTTGTGTTTCGAGTTCATCGGCTGTCATGAAACATGTCAAATAAAACTTGAGGGGGCAAGTCAATGATTCCCACATTAAGTGTTACGATGGTGGCCATTTTGCGGTCGTCTGGTTGCAGTCTTATGTGTTCTCTGGGGATGCGCGTGAGGAAGCGAGAGAGTCCACACTGGCCAGCAGAGCCATGCAAGCAAGCATATAAGGTAGTCGCTCCATTCGCCTGTGTCCAAATGGCTCATTTAATGCACAAGACAATTATACGATACACATATAATTGTGTTTACCATTTCATTATGCAGCAATACAAATGGGTCCATTAACGCTAGGTTCATGTAAATAAGTAATGTGTTTTCATTTCGTAAGATATGCAAATAGTACTCTATAGTAGTATTTTTCATCAATCAATAAGTGGTAGAGAAGTCCAACTAGTTGCACCTTATGAAGTGAACAGGCATGCAGCATGTAGCATGTAGCGTGGGCCGCCCACGCGAGAAGCCGGGCTACAAGCTCATTCACGATACGGTTTGGTTCATTTACGATGCGGTCAGCAGGTCTAACCGACTACCTGCTGACCAGGAGGAACACGTCGCCGATGTATAGACATTTAGGGAGGGAACTACGAAAGGAACGAGATACACACAGCTAATTGTCCCCCTTTTTTTCCGTCTCCAAGTCAACTTTCCACTGATGAGACGCTTTTAGTAACTTGCAAAAATGACAAACTGACAAACGATCTGGTACGAAGGGGCTCGTGAAACAGAAACAGATAGACCATTGTAAAATAGCATCCCCACCCAGAAACATCTGGGGCCGTGGCAGCAAATCAAAAATCCGCTTTGCAACATTTATTGTCCACATTAGCAACATTCACAGGCCGAGTGAGCGCGGCTATTGGGAGGGGACACAGAAGAGACCGGCACTCTGCTGATTCATGTAATGGAGAGTTTTATAGATGGACCGGGGATTATTCATAGGTTTGCTTTTCTAATATGTGTGTCTGTGTATAGGTGTACTGTGTGTGTGTGTGTGTGTGTGTGTGTGAATCATATAGGACCACAACATCTAGGATGCAACCTGAATTTAAAAAGGAGTTGACAATTATGAAGCCGGAGATAAAGGTTTAGCAGGATATACTGTAGGCCTAAGTGGTGGTCATTTTTCTTATATAGT
>OMKN01051417.1:1943-11943 GCA_900302345.1 Melanonus zugmayeri | reverse complement strand
GGGTGTAAAGGTCTCTGACTAGTGACATGGATCTTTGCATATGTGCTGGACGCAGTATAATTTGGCCTTTACCAATCAAGCAGCAGCTGCATTGAATAGTAGTGATTATCAATGACTTGACCTTGTAGTCGGAATGGTTGCTGTCCATGGTGCTGAAGTCATCCTTGTGGGGTCTTGGCTAGTCTAGGTCCTCCACAATATTCATAACTTTGATTCTGTTCCATTGCAGTCTTGTAACTCCCCTCTTTTCCTGCTTCTATACCCTTTTCCATCACACAGGTGAGTTTATCCCGCTGGACCAGACGGACATCAGCGTTGGTTTCGAGACAGGGGACGACCGTCTTTTCCTGGTCTCGCCATTGGTCATCTCCCACGAGATTGACGTCCCCTCTGCCTTCTGGGACATGTCCCAGGCACAGCTGGAGAAGGAGGACTTTGAGATTGTCGTCATCTTGGAGGGCATGGTGGAGGCCACTGGTAAGGACAGCACTATTCTTCTTTGTTTTGGTTTCTTTGTTTTGTGCTAAATGGGGCCATTGCAAAAGTTGAAAACTGATTGTGACCAATGGGAATGTGGCTTACTGGCAATGGTATGTGAAATAATTCCTGTTAAAAGGCCAATCTTCTTGTATAGAAAAAAGAGAATTTGATGAAAACTAACAATGGAAATACAAAACAAACGTAGACACAGACTATGTTTTATATATGCATCATAATAGTAAGAATAATTACAAAATTAGAAAAAATTAGAAATTAGAAAATTTGGAAATTCACTTTTTGCATGTATTGGATGGTGGAGGAGTGGATTATAGACAAATATGCAAAATTATGAAATGAAATTATGAATTGAAATATTGCTTTTAAGGGCAATATCAAATGTACCAATATTGGTACATCTCTCCTGGCTTCACTAAACCATCCATTATTATAGGTGTGTGCGCGCTAAATGCTCTTCTGCAGAATCGGTACAAGGAAGTGCTTTTGACAAATTATATTGGTAACGGATGTTTTAGTGAAGCCAGGAGAGACGGTTACGATGGTTTGATCACCCAGACCGGTATTGTCCTTTAGGAATACGTATTTATTTTCTAAACTTCACCATTAATGATCTTAATGTGGCCAGCTCCTTCCAATCGTATACCTAAACTCAACCAACTATAACCAAAAACGACATAACTATACCTAAACAATACCTAACCATTTGTATCCACCTATTTTGCCATTTCTAAAATATCAAATTCAGTTACTCAATTAGATGCTAAAGTGTGAGTAAGGAATATTTCTTTATCAAATAGCACCAAATTCCATCTCTGGTAAAAAAATGCTTTTGCATATATGCAAAAGCATATATTGACATCACCATATAGTGACATCACCTGTCACTATTTTTAGCCAATCGGTAGCTGCAATAGAAAAATAGATATCTGATGCTGCCCAAGTGGCTTAATTGTATGTGTGTGTGTGTGTGTATTTGTGTGTACATGTGTACATGCTTGTGTGCATGTGTGTGTGTGCATGTGAATATACGCGTGTGTGTCTGTGTCTCTGTGTATGTGTCTGTGTGTGTGTGTGTGTGTGTGTGTGTGCAGGTATGACGTGCCAGGCGAGGAGCTCGTACCTAGCGGAGGAGGTGCTGTGGGGTCACCGGTTCAGTCCGATGATGTCGCTAGCCGAGGGCTTCTTCGACATCGACTACGGTGCCTTCCACCACACGTTTGAGGTAAACATGTTTTAAAGCGGCTATATTTAATAAAACTAATTAAAAAAAGAGAGTACAACTGAAAACATTTTTACACTAAGTAGTAACCCAAAGACATGACTTTGACTTTTACCGTTGCATGTGGCACATTTTCCGCTTTAATCCAAACAACCACAACTACTGACGAGTGACCCAAATGGATGCTATTTGAAAAGTAAAATTAAAAAGTAACTAAATATAATAAGTTACATGTATACAATAAACAATATCTCAAGGGTTTTTTGGTAATTGGACCACGCCTTCTTGCATCTCATTTTCCAGGTGGACACGCCCTCCTGCTCGGCACGAGAGCTCTCATTGGCCGCGGCCCGGCGCGAAGCTCACCTGTACTGGTCGATCTCCAGCAGGCTGGATGAAGAGCCCACCTTGGCAAACCAGGCAGCCAAGCAGCCGGACAGCAGCTCGGCCAATGGGAAAGAAGGGGCGGGGCCTACCTTTGTGGTGGGCGGGATCATTGGAATCCAGGAACAATCAGGACTTGGGGAGCTGAATGGAAGTGTCACCACCGACCAATCAGAATCGGAGGCGTAAGCCATGGAGAATGTTTGCGATACTGGGGATCTGTGGTATATCACATGATAGCTTCTGTATTCCCGCTGTTTGTCTTTAGAGGGAAATTGTTTCTTTGAGTTTGTTCGGTTCTCCATGTCATTCCATAAGTAGGCAGTATATTACAAACAAAGAAAATACATTTTTAACACTGTAGTCCATTTACAATGGACGCCACTGTGCCAGAAACCAGCAACAATTCAGTTAAGCAAAGCGCTAATACACCGCAGGGATCTGAAAGCGGCCATAGTCAAGGGATAAATAGTTTGTGTCTTTTGTTTGAAACACCTATTTCTGTTTTTAAGAGGCTCTGTTTCTTTGTTGGTCGTAGTATACTGCCTACTGTATGTAAGCAGACAAAGAAAGACGGATTTGTGATATCTTAAGAGATTTTCTTAGAATTCTCTGATATCCATCTTGTGTGTGCGTGTGTTACATGTTATATCCTCTTTTTTTGCGATGTTGGCCCCGATCATCACCTTTGCCTATATCAAATTTCTAACGACAACACTACGCTTTAGGTTGGGGTCCACTATACAATGATGGGGTCTTTCTGAGACTGTATGTTCAAATGGAATGGGTTTGTAGACTGAGAATGTATAGACTATAAACTAAGAGCCTATAATGTTGCCAGTGTGAAGGGTACACGGGGTCTTTAAGGAGGCTGTCTTCAGAATAAAGTGTTCCAAGTTGTGTACATCTAGATAGTGATAGTATAGGTCATGTCAGTATAGGTTGTATAAAACACCTGCTATGATATTAAGGAAATAAGCTAAGATAATAGGCTATCTTAGAGTCACCACAATAAATTATTGTTCCAAAGGTTTTCTCCCATCATAACCAATAGTTGGTTCACATATCAAACTTTGTTTAATTGAAATCTGTCTCTCTAATCTCAGTGGCTTTAGTAAAACATTGATACATTATTGGTTTGCATTTACATATGTATATGTCCTGTTCGTCGGAGAGGTATATTTCCTTGAGGAAAGGGCGCCTTCTGTTTGTTAACGTTACCGACATCCGCTGGCATTCCTAGTGGCATCGCGCTCTACAGAATATGGCTCCAGTCTATGACCTTCAACACGCACACAAAGTGTAGTTATTTTTTCAAGTTGGTTATTTTTGTGACGTTTTTGTTCTCTGTGCAACCTGTGTAGCACAAGGAGTAGCTACTTCTCTTCTCTGATGGTTACTTTTATTGTTTCAGCCGTAGGAATTAAAAGCACAACAGCTTAGGCACCGCCCTGCTCACTTTTAGCCCAAACCGTTAGCTTCTGCTGCTTTGTACATATATGAGCCTTTTTACTTGATGTTTTTAATATTTAATATAAGACACCTATTAGAAAGAATAAAGTACACTATATTCTCTATATTCAAAAACACATGTCTGAGCCCTGTGTGTTTTTTTCTTTCACGTAAATTATTTTACTGAGATGCAAAACAAGCTGCATGCAGATCCATTGTTTTTCAAATACTATAACAAACATTAAGATAGTTGTATGTATTTTTTATAACCATCATTAATGTATAATAAATACTAACTTTAATGGGTTGCTAATTTCTTGTTGATAATGAAAGACTTGATAATGAAATGGTTCAATGTAACCATGGTGATGCTACAGTCCTTGAGACACCACAACAGCCTCCTATTATTTTGATAATTACAGTACTATTATTAAATGCATTTATGGGGTTCTGCCGGCAATGAAGCCCCATGGACAATATATTCATAGGCCTAAAGTCTTCATTGACCATTTAATAGAAAATGCACACTGTGCCTTTGCCTTCCCCCATTCCTTAATTTAAGAACCAATTTTGGTCATTAAGTATATGTATGTATGTATTTATATTCACTATACAGTTATTTATTATATCTATGAATGCATATATACAATGCATGCATGGTTATGTTGGTCGGGTTATCAGCATTGCCCCTGTGGTACAATCTCGAGAAATCAGGATACCGGTTACTAGGCAGAGACCTGGATTAAATCCGTCGTTGTGGCGATTCCCTACTTGGCCACTAGATGTCGACACGGATCAGAAGCTTCCTAGAGAGTGTCACAGCCCTATTGGTCTATAATGAGAGGGGTCCCCGTCTTAGCTGTCTCCTAGGCAACCGGGGTTGGGGACAGGGCGATGGCAGACACTGTGTGTGAATGGAGGAAAACAAGGCTTCCAGGCCGGATGAGGGATTTTAGTGTAACATAAGGGTTTATATGATCCTCCTAGGCCTGTGTTCTTATGTGTGTGTGCACCAGCCAATATAATATGTCCAGCTCTGATCTAAGATGGAGGCAATTTATAGGCTATATATATTAATGGAAATTATGATTAGTGCGCTGTTTTGGTCAATGGATTGACACTGCACTTAGTGGATAAAAGGAATTCTCTTGTGCTCTTAGGAAAAAATGAAAAAAATAGGAAGGAAAAAATGGATGTTAAATCTGTGCTGACATGAGATGCAAGATTACAAACAGAGAAACAGTATAACAAACTGTCTGCTTTGAGACATTATTACCACATTTCCCGTCTGGGATTAATAAAGTATTACAATCTTATCTTTTTCTGTTTATCTCTGTGTCCTGGGAGACTTGCGCAGCAGACTTTTATGTAGACCATACCTCATAATTCCTCATAAACAGCTTTTATTTCACAAAATATCTTTCAGAAAACTCAAAGTCATTGTTGACATTCTCTATGAAAAATAGCATTAGCAGATGATGATTGTATTATTACCTATGCAACCTATGCAATAGCAATGCAAAGCTATAAGAAATGTAAATGGTCACATGTGCAAGTGAGATGCACATATTAACACAATGCGACAGGCTTTTATCACAGAGGTGTGATAGTAGGGGTGAACAGGTGTATCTCATGACGTTAATTATGGGCACTGGCATACCCACAGACCTACAGAACTACAGAACTACAGACCTACAGACCTACAGACCTACAGAACTACAGAACTACAGACATAATGAACTACAGACATGATCTTAATGAGCTACACCTGTTTTCTGCCCATTACACCTCAGATAAAGGTCTTATACTGTTGGTATACGCATCAGATCAACTTTTAGAGAAGATTGCGTTAAAAGCCGCTCCCAAGGAGAAAAGGTATGTATTACAGGGGATTAAAGCTGCATGTGACAACAGTTTGTTAGTAAAATATTATTATATTATATATTATATATACTATTTTTAGCTGTTTTCAATGTTCATGGCAATCCCATAATGAGACGCATCTGTTCACATCCCACTGTGGTCCAGAAAAGCCCCAACATTTCTAGACTGATGACACTTCGATATCTACATCATCGAGTCATCCTCTCCAACTCTTTAACTCTTTAACTCTCTAACTCTCTAACTCTTTAACTCTCTAACTCTTTAACTCTCTAACTCTTTAACTCTCTAATTCAACCTCAGACCTATCAACGCCAACCTCCTGACCCCCATCACCATGGACCAAGCACCTACCAGTACTCCCTGTCCACCTCACCATTCATCTCCACTAGGACCTTCCTTTTTTCAATGTCTATCCACCATACCACTAATTCTAGGCATTTTATATGTATGTACTGTATGTCCTTTTTACTTATATAGTTTGTTTTAAAATGTGTAGAGTCTTTGTGTGTCTTGGAAAGCGCTTAAAATAAAAATTATTATGCTCTTTGTGTTTCTTGTTGTAGTGTTTTTTAGTGTCCACTAGATCCTCCTTCTATGTGTTCCCCTTGATTTGTCTACACCTGGCCTCAATTACTATGATGCCCCTGATTGCACAACCTGCCAACCCTACCTACATATAACCCCTCTGTGTTCTTTGTTCCATGCCAGATCGTCTTTGTACCTCCGTGTAAAATGTTCAAGCAATTTTCTCTAGTTTTGTATTCCTGTTTTTGATCTCCAGTAGTTTTTCCTGGACTATGCCTTTGTCTTCTCCTTGTCGGATGTATCTGCTTGATCTCCTGATTCTCTACTCGTTGCCAAACTTCCGTCTGTCTGACTACCTTGTCTGTTACCGATTCTGTTTAAGTCTTATCCCTGTTTGGACATTGTTTACCTGGATTTTTGTATGATGAACTATTTTCAGTAAAGACTTTGCATTTTTGGAATTACACCTTGTATCCTGAGTTTTTCTCTGCATCTGAGTCTCTGTACTGCTTAGAACCCTTACAGTACGATCTGGCCATGACATGCTCAGCAGAGAATAGCCCTCTCTGTTCCGCGCTCCAGGCACAAGGGAAGTTTCTCCACGACCACGAGCAGCGGTTAAACAATTTGGATAGTGGGCTCTAGGAGATCCGCGGCAGACAAGATGTTTTTCAAGCTGCCATGACGGACCAGCTCTGGGAAATCACCTTCCAGTCTCAACAGGTGCTCGCAACTCTCAACCTCCAGTCTTCCTCGGTGGCCCCGCACCTCCTGCTACACCGATGACCCAGGCAGCTCCTTGTTCTGAACGACGGGCACCCCAGATCAAGAAATATGATGGCGACTCCGCCACCTGTCGCTCCTTTTTGACTCTTTGTAATCTGACCTTCGAGCTCCAGCCCCAGTCTTACCCCATGGAACGATCCTGGCCTTCATGATCACAAACCTCACGGGAAGAGCACGTGGGCCACAGCTGAGTAGGAGAATCGCTCTCCCATTTGTCTCTCAATAAATGACTTTGCAGAGGTGTTGAGGAGGGTCTTCGACCATAGCAGCCTGAGGGCTGTTGTCGCTCTGACAAGGCTGCAGGTGGACAATCATGCCATCCGCTTCTGCACTCTGGCAGTTGGCAGTGCTTGGAATGAATCCTCCCTGTCTGACACTTTCCTGCACAGCCTCTCAGATGACATCAGAGACCAGCTAGCGCCACTTGACCTGCCTGATGATTTCAAGTCCTTAGTCGCCCTGACCATCAAGATCAACCGGCTTTACGAAAGGAGGGGTGAGAGAGCTCGTTCCGGGAGGAGGCTGTCCATCCTCTGGAGGCAGTCGAATGCTCTGCAACAGCCTGCTCTGCCTTCCAGCTCGACAGGGATTACCGATTTCGGGGCTACAGCGCCCCCTGGGAGTAGGGAGGAGCCGGAGGTGGATGAAAGCTTCATCGATCGAGGCCTGGTCAAGCAACTCCAGCTAGTTAGCAAGTTGGATCCGCTGCCATGCCCCCTGGTGGCCAACGCCTTGAACAGGCGCTTGCTCTGCCAAGTGACTCACCGCACCTCACCCTTAGGTCTCCACATGTCAGGTAACCACTCTGAGAACATTGTTTTGTACATCATTGACTCACCTGATTTGCCACTTATTCTGGACTATCCCTGGCTGGAGAGACATAACCCTTACATTGACTGGGCTTATTCTGGGGTGGAGTAATGTGTCACTCTTCGTGTCTCCTGTCCACCTCTCCTAAGGCCTCTCCCAAGCCCCAATGACATCACCGTGAAGAATAGGTACCCCCTCCCACTCATCTCCACCGTTTTCAAACTATTTCAGGGGTGCGATCATTTTTTTGAAACTGGATCTCAGGAATGCTTACCACCCACCCTCAGGGAGGGTGATGAATGGAAGACTGCTTTTAACACTTAGTGGTCATTATGAGTATCTGGTCATGCCTTTTGGTCTCAATAATGGTCCCGCTGTTTTGTGCTCCTTACATTCTCATTTTCTCCAAGGATGAGAGGGAGCATGTACAGCACCTCCGACAGGTTCTCCAGCAGCTGTTAGAAAATCAGCTTTACGTCAAGGCTGAGAAGTGTTATTTCCATCAGAAAACCATCTCCTTTTTGGGGTTCATCGTGGCACCAGGGAACATCCAGATGGACCCCGCCAAGGTTAGTGCAGTCACGGACTGGCCTGTTCCCTCTGATCATAAGCAGTTACAGAGATTCCTAGGTTTTGCTAACTTTTACGGGCGTTTCATTAGGAATTACAGTGCGGTGGGTGCTCCTCTACACGCCCTTACTTCCCCGGGCACCAGTTTCCTATGGAGCCCTCAAGCTGAGGAGGCTTTCTGTGACCTCAAACATCGGTTCACTTTGTCGTATCATCCTGGCTCTAGGAACATCAAGCCGGATGCCCTTTCTTGCTAGTTTGAGCCGGATGATATCCCCATGGCTCCCACCTATATCCTGCCTCCGACCTGTGTGATTGGAGCAGTTACCTGGGGCATCGAGAGTGAGATTAGGCAGGCGCTGGAGGGGGTACAGGTTCCTGCCAGCCTTTGCTCACAGGTTTTGCAGTGGGGGCACTCCTCCAACCTTGGTTGTCACCCAGGGACACATCAGACCATCTGTCTCCTCAGACAATGTTTCTGGTGGCCCTCTTTGGAAGGGGATACTGGAGAGTTTGTAGCCGCATGTCCAGTTTGAGCCCAAAGCAAGACCTCCCATCAGCGTCCCTCCGGGTTGCTCCATCCTCTCCCCGTGCCACGGCGGCCTTGCCGGTCCCACATCTCCCTGGATTTTGTTACTGGATTGCCCCCCTCCGAAGATTCTCACAATCATTGACCGTTTTAAGATGGCACATTTTGTTTCCCTACCTAAACTCCCCTCTGCCAAGGAGACAGCAAAGATTATGCTTTCCCATGTTTTCTGTCTTCATGGTCTACCCAAGGATATGGTTTCCGACTGGGGGCCCCAGTTTGTTTCTTGTTTTTCGCAAGAATTCTGCAGACTGATCGGTGCCACGGCTAGCCTCTCTTCCGGCTACCATCCCCAGTCTAATGGGCAGACGGAGCGCTATAACCAGGAGATGGAGACGGGGCTCCGATGTCTGGTATCTCAGAACTAGGGCTGTCACTTCACCATTTGTGCGATCGCAGAGATTCCAACGGTTCCTGAAAGCAGAGGCGCTGCGCTTTCCAGCCACGAGCCGCTTATTACGGTAGAGCCGACGCAGCACCACGTATGGGAAGAGAAAGGAGTTGTTTACATGAGCCGAGAACGGTGGAAGGAGCGATTTTTTAGCTGTGTTTTGAGTAGTGTTTGTGTTATTTGTGGGCCTTTACCAGCAAAAAATGGAGATGCTATTAATTAGATTAATCGATTACAAATCCTGATTAATTTTTTTAATCGCCTGACAGCACTACTCAGAACCAATTAATGTTGATTGAGTATGCTCACAACTCTCTCCCTGTTTCAGCCACAGGGCTCTCTCCTTTCCAGTGTGTCTATGGCTACCAACCACCGCTGTTTCTGGAGCTGGAGGACGACATTACGGTGGGCTGGTGCGCCGGTACCATCTCACCTGTAAGAGGGCTCGGGCTGCGCTACTCCAGATGGCTGGCCACTATAAAAGGGTGGCCAATAAGCATCACGCCCCTACTCCTTGCTACCGTGTTGGACATAAGGTCTGGTTATCGACTAAGGATCTTCCCCTTCGCGTGGAATCCCGCAAGCTGGTGCCCAGGTTTGTTGGTCCATTTGCCATATCCAAAATGATTAACCCAGCGGCGGTTCAGCTACGGCTCCCCAACACTATGAGAGTGCACCCCACCTTCCATGTCTCTAAGGTCAAGCCTGCCAGGACCAGTCCACTGGTTCCCCTCTCCAGACTGCTTCCACCCCCCCGGATCGTCAATGGTGGTCCGGTTTATACTGTCAACCACCTGTTGGCGGTCCGCCGCAGGGGCCGTGGTCACCAATACCTGGATGACTGGGAAGGTTACAGGCTGAAGGAGAGGCCCTGGGTCCCCTCTAGGGATAT
>OMKN01051277.1:1528-11928 GCA_900302345.1 Melanonus zugmayeri | reverse complement strand
AAATTATTTACATTTACATATTATTCTTATTTTTGTACCATTTGCACTTTCCAAATGGTCATATTGTATTTTGTAATTGTACGTGTTCATTTGTTGCCATTTTATTACCTCTGAAAATCAGCGATTGGAGGTTTCCACACGGAGCAGTAGGAAGTAAGGGAGTAAGGAAGGGAGTAAGCCCGAGTGTTAGCTGGGAGTTAGCCTTGAATGCTAAGGAAGTGTTGTGGCGAAGGGACCGAGGAAGCTCCGCGTAGTGAGAATGAGCCGCCGGCGACACAGAAGCCGCTGTCCGTCTGAACGACGCTGACTTAAAGTAAGACTTAAAGTGAGACTTAAGCCTTAAGTGACACTTAAGGTGGCTGAACCAACGCCGCCGCGACGCTCAAAACGCTGCCGTTTGTTTACATGGCGTCGCTAACGCCGAACTTCTCTAAGCTGACTTTAATGAACTGTTGACCCACACACCACGTCCATATATATACATGTACACCTGGTGAGCGCGTGCTGTGTGCAGGTGAGCGCGTGCTCTGTGCAGGTGAACCATGGACTTCCTCAGCCTCTTCGCCGTCTACGTGTCGGTGGTCCTGACGTGCATCGCCCTGGTCTGCAAATACTCGGGCCAGCAGCAAACCCCTTTTAGTTTATTGTTCAACTTCATATCAAGGGTAAGATTAAATACAAGTGTGTGTGTGTGTGTGGGGGGGGGTGCTGGTGGCTTATCAAGACTATTGTCTTTCATTTCCAGGTCACCGCACCGTTTGTACCAGAATGGCTTCAGAGGTTGTCCCAGAGAGCCATGCACAGGCTCTTCCACCAAAGGCAGGTTGTTCGGTATAAAAGCCTGTTTAAAACCAAACCAGGAGCACACGTCCTCATGTCGACGCGTGACGTCCGTGTGTGTCGTTTTTCAGGAACCGCACGTTCATCTACCTCCATCTGCTGTTGGAGCTGTTGGCCTACGGGGAGTTCACCTACGAGGTGTTCGGCTACTGCAGGGAGATGGACACCACGCTCGCCAGCCTGTCCGTGCCTTACGTCCTGCTGGCTGTGAAGACCTACCTGTTCTGCCTCTGCATCACCACAGATCCAGGTAACGCCGTCGTTCGATGCGGTGGGGCAATGCTCTACGCCGAGACACACAAGGATGTGTCGACACAGTCTTGGTGCAGAGATATAATGTGGACTCCTTTTGTCATGCAATGCACCGTAGTCAACTGTTGACCTAACCTGATGATTATCTTCATTTCAGAGCCATGAGTATGCACTTAAACTGCACACTGTAGTTTAAAAGACGCTCAGTCCACCACGAGAATGTAATCTCCTTTAAGTCAGCTGTGGTTAGAGTTGGGTCTATTGTGTTCTTCATACGCTGTGTGTGTACAAAGTTATGATAGTGTATCTGCAGGGACAGAATAGGCCAGTGTCAGTTTGTTTAATCAACCCACTGCCCTTTTCAACTGTTGCTCCCCTCAGGGACGGTGACCCAGGCGAAGGTCTCCGGCCTGCTCCGCATCTACCCCTACGACGGGAGGATGTTCCACCCCGGGGTGCCTTGTCCCACCTGCCAACTGGTCAAACCGGCTCGCTCCAAACACTGCAGTGAGTATCCTCCTCAAAGTCCAAAATGTATTTGTCGTTTATCCAAAGCAACTGAATTCGGCTAAAGGAGCAGGTAGGGGTTAGGCATCTTGCTCAAGGAGATCAGCTCCAGTACCTTTCTGCTGGGAGTCGAACACCCTAACTGCTAGAGCAGGAGTGCCCGACCTGTCAATCACGATCGACCGGTTGATTGGACTGTCGATTGCGAAAGAGTTCCTAAAAGTCCCCGCATGTCACAACCGGTGGGGCGTGGGGGGGGGGCAACATTCAAGTGTGACCAAATGTATAAAAAAAATAAACAATGTGTTGCACGCAAGTTCACATCCAAGACCGTGGCTGCATTTTGGATTGGAGTGGACAAAGACTGCCCCCTCATTGGTCAGAGAGCTGTGGGCATACTGCTGCCTTTTGCCACATCTTATCTATGCGAAGTAGGCTTTTCTCAAAGTGGCCCGCTTTGACAAAATGTGCAGAAAGCACATTAGTCATTGATGGACCTATATTCTGCCATAATGATCTTCAGTGTGGGGACATCATTGGCATTTTGAGTGTAATTTTCACATACATTTACATTTAAGGCATTTAGTCAGTTCAGTAAGGACGTCCATAGAACAAGTTTTCAAAGATCACACAATAGAACAAGTTTTGCTAAGTGCTATTAAGTGCCAAGATGTACAACATACAATGATTAAGTGCAGGACTGACAAACAGGCAGGGAGCTCGTTCCACTGCGGCGCCAGAACAGAGAAGAGTTGTGACTTACGTCACATAAATGTTATTCATAGTTTCACAATTCATTATTTAATTGTGGCAGCTGATCATTAGCACTTGTTTTGTATGTTCATAAAATGGGGTGAACTAGTTGAACTTTAGTTGCATCATTTTTAGACAGAAATGCAGAAACATGTATTGATTACAATTAATTCTACCAAGCTAGGTGGGGGGCCCCAAAATATTTTGTTGTGTGCATATTAAATACATAGGTAGGCTATCGGTAATGGCTACGGCTCCCTATTTGGACGGGTAGATCTCGGCAGACTGGCAACTTTAAAAGTAGATCTCGGTTCAAAAAAGGTTGGGGTTAGAAATGTATTATTATTAATTATTACTTATTACGAGTATAGCAAACCATAACCCTCCTTCCCTTACCATGAAATTATATATTCCTTCATGTTTATTCCTGCACTATACTACTGTATCACCGCTTGTTTTTCGTCCAATCAGGAGTGTGCGACAGGTGTGTCCAGCGCTTCGACCACCACTGCATCTGGCTGAATAACTGCGTGGGGGCGCGCAACACACGCTACTTCCTGCTCTACCTGATGAGCGTGTGCGCCATGGCGGGGAGCATGGCGCTGCTGACGGGCGACATGTTGCTCCACGCCGTGCTCCGCTCGGGGCTCCTGAGGTCCTCCTACCTAGACGAGCAGGGCCAACGGCAGCCGGCAGGGCCCCTGTTTGTCATCCAGGTACGCGCATGTTGTGTTGTTGTGGGGGTTTTGTTGTTGTTGTCCCCTTCTTTATGATGTTGTTATTGTCGACAAAGTCATTTCTGTTCTGTGCCGTGAGTATTACATTGAGGGGAACTTAGTTGGTTTAGGCAAATACTGGATTCGAAAGTAAGCCACTAGAAATTGTTTCCTAGCAGGGATGGGAAAAGTACACGCATTCTGTACTTAAGTAGAAGTACAAGTACCTGTGTAAAAAACGACTTTGGTAAAAATAGAAGTACTGATTCAACTATTTACTCAAGTAAAAGTAATAAAGTACAGGCTCTGAAATGTACTCAAAGTATAACAAGTAAAAAGGGGCTTGGATCTACTTTTTTGTTTGTTTTGAAAATGTAACGAGTAGAAAGTACCAGTAGTTGTGTTCAAATGTACTTCGTAAAAGTAAAAAAAAAAAGAAGTACTCCGAAAAGTACGAAAGTACTGAACAATCTACTTAAGTACTGTAACAAAGTACTTGTACTTTGTTACTTCCCATCCCTGTTTCCTAGTAACGGTTTCCTAGTTAAATTCATTACCATGGTAACGCACCTGATCTTGCGCAACGTGTGGCGGTGATACTGCTAACTTACTGGTGCTAGATTAGCACCAGTAAGTTAGCAGTATCGCACGCCATCACGCAAGATCAGGTGCGTTACCATGGTAATGACTTGGCTTGCTTGGCTAACGTGTGTGTGTGTGTGGCTAAATAGAGAACCACTGATGGATCTATTTTAGTGACTTGTCTGCTCTGTGCCAGTATGGATTTGAGGTTTAGGCAAGTAGCAAAGATGGCCGTTTACCAAAGATGGTAAACGGCCTATAAAATAAAAAATGCATGGCTATGAATTGTTTTTGTATCAGGATATAATCTTGAAAGTACTTCAAAGACATGCAGTATCTCAGTAGTAGATATTAGATCAGTAATTATTTTTGTTCTTTATTTCCCCCTACCTCCCCACCATCAGCATCTGTTCCTCACCTTCCCCCGCATCGTCTTCATGCTGGGCTTCCTGGTGGCCGTGTGTCTCCTGCTGGCCGGCTACACGCTGTTCCACTCCTACCTGGCCCTGATCAACCAGACCTCCAACGAGTGGTACAAGAGCAGAGGCCTGGTGTGCCAACACTGCCACCCCAGCAATCCCGCCCAATCAGCAGACAGCCTCTGTGGCCCCGCCCCCGACCATTCAAGAAGAAACTACTACAGCCGAGGCCTGTGGAGGAATTTAGGAGAGATTTTCTTCCCTCTCCGTCCTGTGCATAAGAAAGACAATTGAACCTCTGGTCATTTGGTCACTGCTTTGCAGTGTGTTCAAGTTGTTTTATAGTTTTTACATTGTTTTATAGTTTTTCAAATTTTACATCTAAGGGATGTGGGTATTTTAATAAAGGTGGTTTTATAAACAAAGTGGTTGTTTTTGGATGTCGGAAGACCAGAAATAAAAAATAAAAAAAGAGTCATAAGACACACTAAACTATTAGTACTACTGAAGCTTAATTAGACCAAGTTCAAACCATTTAGTGGTTAATGATTTCTCTGTGGATGAAAATTGTTATAGGTTATAGATTAGTTCAGGTATGTGCTGTTTTTTGTACATGTTAGTAGCAATTCAGAACATGCATGGTTGAATTAAGAGTCAACATTTACAATCTAGTGAACTTTCTGAAATAAATCTTTTCTGGTGTATAAACTAGTAATATAACACGTATAAAAGCCACCCAGATGGCAGCATTGAGCTGTGTTCCTGTAGTGTAGAAGTTATAACAGCCATGACTCCATGTGTCTACAGCGCCACGTAGTTCAGTCCTTAGGTATTTTCATTCAAAATATTTGGGGAGTTTATAAACTATACATTTTTTTCAAAGCCTCTGGTGGTCATCTTGGACTTTCAAAATGGTGACCACCAAAAGTAAACAGCTGCACTGGAAACGCCTATATGGCCTAAATGAATCCCAGCAATGCTTCCTATCAACTTTTAGGATTTCAATGTCATCTATAGGCCTAATGCATGAAAGTAAACCTAATTTGCATAAATTATGTACAAATTAGGTCAAAATCAGGAAATGCCTTTTTTTTGTGCTTTTAGTCAACTGTGACTAAGAATGATGATCTTAGAGTCTAAATGTTTTCATGTCTAGATATGCATCTCTTGCCATAACCAAATTATTCTACCTTTGTTCATTAGCATAATTTGCACAAATTATGTAATAATTAGGCCAAAACCAGGACAGCTATATGTTTGCTTTAAGTCAATTCCAGTTTAGATTTTAAAAATGCAAATGTTCAAAACACTAAGGAAAAAGGCAAGGTAAATCACTTGGACATACGATTTAAAGATATTTAATATTACATCATTTTGTTCATTCAATCATCTTCAGAATCACTGCCATCTGGATCCCGTATTTCATATCTTGAGTCCTCATCGTTCTCACATTGTACTGCATTGGCAAAGGTCAGTGCATTGTTGGTTTCTTGACCTACAGGAACATCTTTGTGGAACAGTCTCCCTTGCAGTGGCATCTCACCATTTCAATAATGGCCTCAGGAACTGGTAGTACATCAGTGGTAATGGGTCTCAACTGGCCTTTGTCGTAGCGTATTCCTAGCTAGTGCCACCAAAGACAGGAAGTCAAAGTGGCTGCAGCAGGGCCTGTCAGAGAAGACAGGACACTGGGCGATGTTGAAACCGCTTTAGTGCTGAGATGTACAATGAATTTAGTTGCGCAAATGGTAGGAACTGACATGTCAGGGCTCAGTGAGTGTGTGAAGGTGGCTGGTTTTACGCCTGTGGACTTGATTACTGAATACCCCACAGGTGTGCAGCCTCACCCAGCCCCAGAGTCTAATGAGTGACTCAGGCCACACCCCCCCCCAACCATTGTCCCCACACCTCCCCAGAGTCCCGCCAACCCCACCCTCCAACAGGGACTCGAACCCCTGGAGGCCAGATCCTGGGGCTGCGGTCTTGCCTGGGGAGGTGTCGGTGGACTGGCCATTGCAGGGCTGTCTGGATGCGCTGGGAGGTGGCCTGGCAGCTGGGCTGCGGTGGTCGCTCCTGGGATGCAAGCTGCCGGTGATTGCCTGTGGCGGTTGCCACGCTGTTGCTCCCCAGGTCCCCACCAACGACCGTCGCTGCCGCGAGGGAGAGAGCTGGTGCTGGACGTAGTCCTGTAATCTTCCTGGGTTGGAGAGGTCCCTCTTCAGGTGCCATATGTAGTATTCCTAGCTACTGCCACCAAAGATAGGAAGTCAAAGTGGCTGCGACAGGGCCTCTCCAAGAAGACAGGACACTGGGCGATGTTGAAACCAGTTTATTGCTGACATGTACAATTAATTGTTTGTTAAGCAGATGGTAGGAACTGACATGTCAGGGCTCAGTGACTGTGTGTGAAGGTGGCTGGTTTAAGCCTGCGGGCTTGATTACTGAATACCCCACAGGTGTGCAGCCTCACCCAGCCCCAGTCTAATGAGTCTGACTCATGACCCCGGTGACCCAGGTGACCCAGGTGACCCAGGTGAGGCTGCTTAACCAGCCACACACACATTCTACAGTCGTCCTTGTAGGAGCCACTTTGCAGAGGATCCAAAGGTACTTGCTGCTCAACACTTGCCTGGCTCCAAACTTGAGCTTGCACATGTACCCTATCAATGTGCTGTTTCAAGACACCCTCTGTAGCTTTTCACTCTTTGTCATATACTTGTGTGCAGCTCTGGAAAGTTTCTTAGGAATGTTTCTTAGGAAAGCACAAAAAAATCATAAAAGACTACACCCAGGCTACGGCCTGTTCTGCTGCTGCTGTCTGATAGACGTTACCGAACCAGACTCACAAACAGTTTTTTCCCCCATTTGACAAATGAAACACTTTGACTTTGACTTATTTGAATTCCTTTTGGGCAGTAGGCAGCACACACAAACCTAGCCAAGCGTTTCTTTAAGCAGGTAATGCTTTTGCCTTTTCTGGACCTAGAATATCCCAGAACGGTTGGATCTGCAAAACACTACATTCAATGACATTGGTGTTGGTGTTATGTCAAGTATTTGTATCTAACAATACACCAGCATTGAGCTCAGTATTATTGGCACATGTGCATAGTTTCAAGGAGTAAAAACTAGTCCTAGCATCCACCACTGTCCGTACCGTACATACAAATAATAATGCAATAGATATGAAAGACAATACTATATTATAGTCTACTATAATATAGTAATAACTAACAACTCTCTGCCTCAGAGGTGCCAGGAGTGCATGTGGCTGTGACTTATTTTGTCTGGAACAATGACTGTGGAAAAACCCTGATCAAAGATGGAGGGGTAAACATTAACCAAGCAGAAATTTAAGGACAAAAACAAAGTCAGAATTTCAAGTTTATGTTAAACATTAAAGTTAAACATTAGAGAAGATTGACCTGTGACGGTCAACAGACGGTTTCGGATGGATGGCTTTTATTTGCTGCATGGTTCAAGATCTTCCTTGAGGCTGAGGATGACATCATTGAAGCTCTGAGGATGCTTCAGCGTAACGGAGGAACAAAAGAAACGCATGGCTAGGTTTGTGTGCTGCCTACTGCCCAAAAGGAAACCAAATAAGAAACATTCCAGAGCTGTGATGGCACATTTTCTGCAGGCATATAGCAGAGAGTGAAAAGCTACCACCTACAGAGGATGTCTTGAAACAGCACATTGATAGGGTACATGTGCAAGCTCAAGTTTGGGGCCAGGCAAGCGTTGAGCAGCAAGTACCTTTGGATCCTCTGCAAAGTGACTACAAGGACGACAAAGGCCAGTTGAGACCCATTACCACTGATGTACTACTGAGGCCATCATTGAAATGGTGAGATGCCACTGCAAAGGAGATTGTTCCACACAGATTCCACAAGATGTTCCCATAGGTCAAGAAACCGACAATGCACTGACCTTTGCCAATGCAGTACATGTGATGAGGACTCAAGATATGAAATACAGGATCCAGGTGGCAGTGATTCTGAAGATGATGATTGAACAAATGTTCACATTTTTAAAATCTAAAATGGAATTGACTTAAAGCAAACATATAGCTATGTCCTGGTTTCGGCCTAATTATTACATAATTTGAACAAAGGTTGAATAATAATGCATTTCTAGACATGAAAACATAGATAGACATAGACTCTAAGATCATCATTCTAAGTTGACTAAAAGCAAAACAAATATAGCCATTTCCTGATTTTGACCTAATTTGTACATAATTTATGCAAATTATGCGAATTAGGGAAATTTTAATTTAATCCATTAGATGACATTGAAATCATAAAAGTTCATAAGAAACAACATTGCTGGGATTCATATAGGCCATATAGGGGTTTCCAGTAGAGGTGTTTACTTTGTGATACATACACATGAATATGCACATACACATACACATACATATACATACTACATACATACATACATACTACATACATACTACATACATACTACATACATACACATACATACACAGGATTTTTTGGGGCGCATATTGTTAGATAGGTGCCCAATATGACCAGGGAAGTGACCTAAAACAGTTAAAAATACATTTTTGATTGCCTTGCGTCTTTAAACATTGTTTTGGGGGTTTGTCACACTCTACATTTCTCAAAAATGTATAGTTTATAAACTCCCCAAAGATTTTGAAGGACAAAGTTGTAATCAGGACATTGTGAACCTGACTAACGGTTCACCATTGATAGGTCAGATATTCCTTAGTACTTTTCACTAGTACCTTTCATTAGTACTTTTCACTAGTACTGTACATCTGTACCGTGCTGCCAAACGACGTGCAGGTCGTGACCGCTGCTCGTGCCCGAACCACCCTCGCGTGAGTCGCGTCACGTCCACCGCCGTCATTGGCTGCCGGTCTCTGCCCCTTTAAGCCGGCGCGGAAGTAAAACGGCACGGTTTAAAATCCATGCAACACTGGAAGGTCAGGTATCACCCCCACGGATGTTGAGTTGCAACATAAACACCGCAAGTCAACCCAACCCTTCCTCCTCTTGCGCCAGTCGAGTGGGCTGTGACCCAGGAAGACGTATGATCTGATCTGAACCAGACGGCACCGTAGCAGCAGCGCGATCGTCTCATCGGGATGGCGGGTTCAAAATGCACGCGGCTGACGGGCGCCCTGGTCCCGCAGGTCCTGGACGGCGTGGACAGCGTGCTGTTCGACTGCGACGGGGTGATCTGGCGGGGGGACACCGCCGTGCCCGGCGCGTCGGAGGTGATCAACCTGCTGAAGAAGCACGGCAAGAGGGTGTTTTTCGTCACCAACAACAGCAGCAAGACCCGAAAGCTGTACGCGCACAAAATGCAACGCATGGGGTTCGACGTGAGGGCGGAGGAGGTGTTCGGCACCGCGTACTGCTCCGCCATGTACCTCAAGACGGTCGCCCGCTTTAAGGGCAAAGTGTATCTCATCGGGAGCGACGCGTTGAGGCAGGAGTTGGAAGAAGTGGGCATCCGGCAGACCGGCGTCGGACCGGATCACGTATCCGGCACGCAGAGCGAGTGGGCCAACGTGCCCCTGGACCCGGAGGTCAAGGCGGTGGTGGTGGGCTTCGACGAGCACTTCAGCTACATGAAGGTGAACCGGGCCATGCAGTACCTGGACGACCCTGGCTGTCTGTTCGTCGCGACCAACACCGACACCAGACTCCCGCTGGAAGGAGGCAAGGCTGTCCCAGGTAACTTTAGGTCCTACTCACTATGGCAATTTATTTAAATCGATTCGTACGTTTCGTTGGTGGCTAATCAGACAGGACAAAACTTTAAAACAGAATATGACTTTATTTGATTTGTTGTAGCCTACACGCGTTTTGCCTCAACAGATGGGACTTGGGTAAGACCCACGAGCCTCAACAGATGAGACTTGCGTCTTACCCAAGTCTCATCTGTTGAGGCTTGTGCGTCTTACCCAAGCCTCAACAGATGAGTCTTGGGTAAGACGCACAAGGCATACAGATAAGGCAAGAACTAGGCCTACTCTCAAACCATACTGTACATAATATATACTGTACACTGTGTATTATCAGTTATATAGCACAGCCAGTTCTAATCCTTCCAAGTGGTGGACATGCACAAGTGATTACAGTGTTAGACTCCCTGGGGAAACATTGCCTAAGCGTGCTCATTAATCAGAATTAGATAAAACACATATGCTGAATGGCAAATAACCTATCTTACACAGCTTGACATGACTAGACTGACCCAGTGTCATTTTAACACAAAGGGCTGTTAATAAACAAGTCAGAAGAAGGATCAGACACAAACAACATAATAATCCATGTTGTGGTGGTCT
>OMKN01051023.1:2696-17915 GCA_900302345.1 Melanonus zugmayeri | reverse complement strand
AGAGGAGGAAGAGAGGGAGGGAGAGGAGGAGGAATGGGAGGGAGGGAGAGAGGGAGGAAGGGAGGGAGGGAGAGAGGGAGGGAAAGAGAGAAAGAGAATCACTACAAACATGACACCATGTGTTCAGAACCTTTCAGTCACAAGCTTTTCCAATATTGCAGTGTTCACAAAAAAATCATTGAATAAGCTTGAATAAAACATTTGAAACTTACTTGGACATTTTTACATAAATGACACGACATGGTTTTGCCTTGCCAGTGTTAACAGGCAAGTCATAAATTCACGGGATGTTATTTGAGTATTTCATAATCAAAATCCTCCTACATGTTCTTAATATTGCCACAGACAAAAATAATTAGCAGACTTAAAAAAAATTGCTATGGACACATGGTGGCATAGGACAGCAGGTGTAGCAGTGCCTAACACTAGGACGTGTCATAAATTGATTAGAGAGGCAGAGTGTGCTAACTGCACTCTGCTGTTCCGCTAATCCCAGCTGGTACAACCGCCCACACTCCTCTCTCCTCTCCTCGCCTCTCTCTCCTCTCCTCTCTCCTCGCCACGGAGACAAGACGTAGCAGAGAGAGAGAGCGCGCGAGAGAGAGAGAGAGAGGAACAGAAAACATATCCATTTGTCGGCGTTATTTCCCTGACATTTATTTTCACCTCTCAGCATGTTACGCATTACAATGCTGTCTCAGAGGACGGCTCGGGTCACGTCTGGGTTCACCCTCCACGGCTTGTTCAATCAAGCTTAACGTATTCATTCATTTCTGGGATTGTCTTCTCTCTGTTGTAATTGTATTGTGATGGGTGATATTGAGAGGGGCCTGTGGTTTTAATATGGTAAAATCTGTACATTGTACACTGTTTTCATCATGCTGAGATGAACAAGAAGTGAATGTTTGATGGATTATGTCAACAGATGGATGCCTTTATGTGTGCTCCTGACAAAACTGAGTAAGAGATGGAAATGTGTTGATAATGGCAGCAAACACAAATTGCATTGTTTTACATGTAATGGACTCCATCAGTCAGCAGCACTCAATTACATGAATGGCATGCTGGGTTTTTTTGTACACAAGCTGGACACCACTGTTAAAAGCCTCATCGTTGATGCAGATGCTGCCTAGCAACTATCAGGCCCACCATCTCCCATTAATTTCAACGACATCGAGAGAGAGTGTGGGATGGTGAGGAGTTTCCATGGTAACATTCTTAGTACTCTTTTCACAACACTCCCTATCTCTCTCTCTCTTTCTCTCTCTCTCTCTGTGTTTGGGGCCAAGTAGTCAGTCCAGACAAATAAACAGGCTTAACTATGACAGCAGCACAAGACTTTAATGCCTAATCCACCTGACAAATTGTTCAATCAGGGCTTTATGATGATGGATTACTGGAGAAAGTTATGCTCTGAGGAGGCGGAAGTGCTCCCAAGAGAATAAGGAATTTTGCATCAGCAATGCAATTTTTGACAATCTAGCAGCAACCGCTACAATCGAGCAGCAACAACAATTCAACAACACAGACGCGTGCGCACACACACACACACACACACACACACGCACACACATGCACACACATGGAAAATGGACAACTACTTAAATTGAGGCTGACTCTGTTGGATGACATTCAGCGTTTACGAAAATGTAGGCCTTTATGTCATCGAGGAAATGCTCTATTTTGGGACTATTTTCTATCTCCGGCCCCTGGAGAGAAAGTAGAGGTACCGTTGACCAGACTCGTCCTTGGCGGGGTCATGAATATAGGCTGCCAAAGAAAGTCATAGTGAACAGCCTGAATCTCACCAAGAGACATGGCACAGCACAGAACACTCTAGTTAACATATTGCGTTCATATTTGAGTTTTTGGGAATTTGCCATGGCCATATTGTGCTCATAGTCTTCATATCTGTTAAGATATGAGAGTTAAGATTATACTTCACATATGAATGTGAATGTCAAAATCGGTACTTTTGAAAGTAAAATATTGCTCTACTTTCTCATTGTCTAAAAAGACTCTCTTCATGTCTCTCTACATGAGTCTTCACCATGTTGTATTGAGTAATAAAGAAGCAAAGTTACCATGTCAGCATCCTTGGTCTCAGAATCTATGACGTCCTTCTCAGTCTCTGGCGGCCTTTGGTCCTCTTGGGTGACGTCATCATGTGCTGATGACTGAGGCTGGTAGCTTTCTATGGACCCTTCACCCAAGGCATTGCTCCTTCCTTGTCCTTTGTCATCAATCTCTACCTCTTCTGCCCGGTCTTCTCCCCCGGTGGTCTGCAGCATCACTACTGTGTCCTCTATTTCCTCCATAGTGTCCTTAGGCTGTGGTTCCACTGGTGTCAGAGCTTTTTCCTTCATCTCCACTGGACTCTCCTCTACTGTGATGTTCTCAGACTCTTCTTGTTGTTCTTTTTCCAGTTTGGATTCATTTGATTTTCTTCCCGCACTATCATCATCAAATTCGGAAGGTAGCTCCTCTTCCGTCTTGCTAAAAAGTCCAGTTTGTGTGTCTTCTATGACCTCTCCACTGATTTCTCTCTTTTCATCTTCAATGGTGTCTTCTGGTGGATCTTCTGTCTCATTGTTCATTGTCTCTGTGCTGGGTTGACCTGATAAAATTATTTCATTCAAACTCCCTTCGTGGTCGTCCCTTTCTTCCCCATCGGGCTTCACTTCCTTCTCTTGTCCGTCTGTTTCAGAGGTGGGTTCATCAATGTTTTGTACACCATCTTCCCCATGATCAGACTCAGCCCCAAGGACGTCCTCATGGCTATCTGACCTCTGCTCACTTTGTTCCACAACCGAACATTCATCTCCTGCTGGCTGTTGATCTTCAGGCTCAACTATCTCCTGAACTTCAGGGACATCGTCAAAGTTAATCTCAACAAAGACCTCCTCTTGAGGAGCACCATTATCAGTGTCTGAGATCTTCTCTATTTCCTGCATACAGTGACCGGCATCTTCTGTGGAGAGCAGAAGTTCATGTGCGTCTCCAGAATGAGTCTCGGTTTGCTCTTGGTTCTCCTGAGGTTCCATCACTTGTAGAGAAGACGTCAGTGGTCTGTTTTGGGACCGCAGGGAGTCTCCAAGAAGTTCTTCCTCTTTGGTGATATGTGCGCTAAGGTCTTCATCGGCCGTGTTTGCTTTGTCTGTCTGCTGAAGTTCCTCCGCACACACATCTACATCTGCTAGCCCAGAATATGTAAACAATTCCGTTACTTTTTCAGCATCATTAGCACTTTGGTCAACGTCCGATGTGTCTCTGATCTCGTCATCTGCTAAAGTGGTCTCTTGCGCTTGTATGGTTGGTTCTTCGTCGTGTTTAATCGCTCCTAGCTCTTCATCGCTCACATCTCTCATGGAATTGCTCCGGGATAATAATGCATTAGTGTTATCCAATTCAGAATGACTGATGTCTTTGTCTGTCGAAAACTGGATGTCGTTTTCAATTAATTCCTGATCGATTTTATTAGATGTAGTTAAAAGCGGTTGGTCTTTGTCCTCTTCTTCGCTCCCACAATCTTCACCGCTAACACCGGCAACTGGGAGTATGTCATCGGACTCTTCTGGTGAGAGCTCCATCCCGTCTTCAGTGGTGACCTCTTCAGTTCCTTGATTGTCACTTTCTTGTACATCTCCAGTGACACCACCAGGCTGCGTGGTGGGGGGTGAGGATACCAGACCACTTGCTTCATCTTCAGTTTCTGACTTTTCTCTAAAAAAAAATATTAGACCAAAATAAGATGCAAGATATGCAAAGTTTGAATGTAACGATTACTACTAAGATTCCATCAATGTAGATTAGATAGCAAGCTTGGTAGATGGTAACCTTCTTAAAATTGCACAATTCCATAATGGCTTTCTGTATTGATCCATTGATACTTCTCTGCTCTTGGACTTTCCCTTCCCAGTCCTTTCCTTTGCTTCTTTTCTGTGACACTAGAAAATGTTCTGTACCTTAAACTGCATGCATGGTTAGTTAGATTGCACTTTCGTGTACTACTGATGAAAATATGTTCCTGCTCCATTTTAGATGTAGCTATAGGATATGAGTAAATACGTGATCAGTAATAATAAGTGATAATAATTTATATTTTTATTAATATAATTATAGTATATTTATCAATAATAATGAAACAGGAAATCCCAAAAAGTATTTTATTATCGTCATCCTTTTTTCTGTCTGCTCTGGCCTTTCCTTCAACGTCTTGCCTTGATGGTGTACACGCTGTATGAGATAAAACTCACTCAATGCCGGAGGTCTTATCTGTTGCAGTTGTTCTAGGTGGAATAGCCTGTTAAAAAGGTAAATAATGATTATTTAACATCAATATCTAGTGAACTTGATAGCAAGGCTACCTAAGGACTCCTAAGCAGAGAAGCATTTTGCCCCTAAACAATATATAATTGCCTTCGGAATTGGGATGACAGGGGCTTTGAAATGCCCTCGTAAAATAAATACTTAACTCCTGTATTCTACTCTGTATTTGCAAAGTGGGTCCAGAATTAAATATTGAATATTGGTCTGTAATGCGACATAGAAAATGTAGGTAGGCCTATTTCCCAACATATAAAATTGCCCTGGAAATGATTCAAAATGCCCCTAAAACGTATTACAAGGGGGCAAAATTGAAGCATTTTTAATTGAAGCAGCACATTCAAAATAAAACTGGGGTTGTTGCCTTGCCTTGTTCCAAGGCAAACAAATGTAAATACACTTCAGTTGAATGTATGAGCTCCTCATGTTAATATGGTAATGTGATCACCATGCTGGAGTCTGTTTTTATGTACATTTCTTATTGCTGTTTGTCTCCTACCATTTCATATCCTGTCTTGTTATTTTGTTCCCTGTATCTATGCTGCCCTATGTTATTATGTTTGCACACGTTGCATGTCTTTTTTTATCTGTGTGATTTTGATTGTACTTTTATTGCACTTTTATGTATTTTTATTCTACTCTAAGGTGATATTGGGTGTCCAGAAAGGTGCCAATCAAATCAAATGTATTATTATTATTATTATTATTATTATTATTATTAGATGTTCAAACCTGAAATGCATGGTTGTTGTAGAACCTGTCCTCGAGTTGTGCCGCCCACTCAGCAGGGTCCATACCACTCTCTTAAAGCAAGCAACACAAACACAAGCATGCTGTGTGTAAACCTCTGGCCTAGATTGCGTATGCGGTGACATTGCCTCCAGGGGGGGCAAACACGTCCTTCTCAGGACATTATTAAACTGTAGGTCAATGTACCTTCTCTTGCTTTGAGAAGGCCGTTAAAGTACACGGCTGCATAAACAGGGATGTTTGCGGGCTGGTGTCTCAACACTTCTCTCGCCAGCCCCTCCAGGATGTTGGCGAACCCACGAGGAACTCGTAGGTGTGCGCTGGAGAAAGGTGCAGCCATCTTCTCCAAGACGACGTGGGGCTTCAGTGATAATCAATAATCAGTCATAATAATAATTAATAGTAATAGTAATAACACATACTAATTCATACATAATAATAATAGTAAGAATTAATAGTAATAATAATAATAATAGTAGTAGTAGTAAGAAGAAGAAGAAAACAACAACTGAACTGCAGTGAGGCATTTAAGTACGTGATTTGTTCACCAATTATATAGAATCAATGTAAACATACCTTTTTAAATGGACTTAAACAACTGAGCAGCGTAGAGACACCAGAGAACACATCGACGTGAGTTTTGTTTATGATTGTTGCTATGCAACGAAACTAAAGTACGGCAAGAAAGGAGGTCCCTCTGCTCAAAGGAGAAGCGCGAATCACATTTTGTTGTCATAATATTTTAATTATAGCTTGAATCCAAGCCGAAAATAAATTTGCATATTTTGTATTGTGTTTTTATGTCAGACATAGACATCACTCATAACTATGGTCAAGTCAAATCACGGATACGTAATAATCGCGTACTCCGAGTGGGTGCTCAGTTTACGCGAGACTTCCCTCGGGAAGTCGTTCAGCCGGTCCGCGGAACGCGAGACCTGCAGCAGGTGCGCAGCCGCAGTGAAGGGGCTGAGGCGCGTGTCATCCCTCCAGCGCTGCACGGGGAAACATAGGATGGTTAGATTAAAATGCACCATCGTGTCTAATTAGTATACCACGATTAAACAGAATAAGTTAACTCTTATTTTTATTACTAAATGATAAATATACTTAAGTTGAGTAATATATTATTGAACAAAATCATACTATGAAAACAAAACAGCGATATTGACCCAGATACCAGTGGTGTAGTCTACGTGATACGCAGGTATACGCCGTATACCCACTATGAAAGCTCCAGGATTTCTATCTCTAACTTGCACAACGATATGTAACAATATAGCTTTGTGACAGAACATTCACTTCAGCAACGACAGCAAACGGAAGAAAGTTTGCTGAACATGCGGAGGGGAATAGGGCAGCGCGTAACGTGTGTGTGTGCGTGGCGAGTGTGTGGGTGAGCGAGTGAGAGAGAGCGAGCGGAGCAGAGGAAAAGGTGAGCAGTGAAGTTGTCAATCTGGCAACGTCTGTAGGCTATCAGTAATACAGCTCCCTGTTTGGACTGTCAGATCTCGACAGACTGGCAGACTCTTGGCTCAGAGAAGGTTGGGCACTCCTGGTGTAGGGCCTAAATCAATCATTTCAGACCATTAACCTGCAGTCACAGTCACTACTCTTGCAAAACATAGCCTAGATTTTCTCATACATACATCATGGGTGTCAATTTATACCTTAAATGTTTCTATTACATTATGATTATATGTCAACAGTTCACTGTACAATGATTTTATTATTGATATTTGTATTCAGATCAATATTGTAGGAATAATGAAGTCAGTTTTTGCATATGATTTACGATATCTCAGTCTCAAGACACCTGATATGACATCACAAGAATGTGATATATGTGTGAATGCATGTACTGTGTGTGTGAGGTTGGGGGGGGGATAGAGTCATCACAGTATACCCACTACAATAAACTATACTACACCACTGATAGATACACTACAATACATAGATTTTGATAGTGCAAATGGCTACTACCTCTCTTTGGTTTTCGCGACTGCCGTAACATATCGGAGCGAGGTCTGGCGTGCTGGCCCCTCGGACAGTGATCATGATGTCAGCGTACGGGACGTCACTATCGCTCTGGTGGTCATCTGGGTGAAAGGACAACAAGAGTTTTGGGAATGAGCCAGTTGTGTTATATTCTCCCTCACATGTCATGGTGACTGGTGACACACAGTTGACACACCACATGCTGTAACACTGTTGAAACCTGTCAAGGTCACTTAGTCACAGTGTTTTGACTGTGACCCCTGCACACTATCACGGGGACAGAAGAACATCTACCGTTAAAGTCCCATGGATATAGTGGTTGGGAATGTACAATAATTAATTTCTTGGGAAATTCTTACCTACAGCAGGCAAGCGGATGGCATGAGAACCTATTGATGTAGGCCTACTGGGAAAATAATAATAATTCATTATATATTTTTAGCAGCCACAATTTCAGACAGAAAAAGTGGATCATGTGTTTATTACTTACTCTGTTACAGAGTCAACAGGGCCCCCTGAAAACACAGTGCATTCTTATGAACATTATGGATTACTGGCTATATTCGTTTATTACAATAAAATGTATTTATGTTATCACCTTACCCTTCCTTTTAAGGTTTACACATAGGTAAACTGCCAGTCCCACAAGGGCCATGGTTACAGCTATAGTGACTGTTGCCATAACATTAATTCCAGTCAGCTCCCCTGTTATAATTAAAACAACAAAATGTTACGTCCAAATATTCATATTCGTATCCATCATAAACATCAAAATCATATCATCTCACCTGAATCTTTTGGTTCAGCGGTAGATACTAAGAAAAGTAGAACACAGAATGTGAGCATTTTGACAAATTGTGCTGAACATATGACCCTGGTCAATACTCATAATACTCAATACTCACCACTTTCAGTCTCTTTGGTTTCATAGCTTGTCGTGTCAGAACCAGTGGTCCAACTGGGAACGGTTGGATGATCTAGAATCTCTGAAAGTATTTTCAGTACATATAAACTTGAACTCTGACTTTGGGAAATATATGCATAAAATGCCCTATATGTTGTTCTATAATGGTTTGAAAGATACATATCATCATTTGGGATATCACAGAAACATGTGTACCTTGAAACCGCAGCACCACTCTACGCTCTGTTTGTCGCTTGAGGTCTGGGTGAGCTGTCTCCTCCGAGTAGCAGATGTAGATGGTCCCGAGATCTTCAGTAGAAATGTTTGCAAACTGGAGAGATACGGCGCAAACTGTACTCTGAGTGATTGTTCCCATGCAGCCCGCATTGTCAGAATCTTCTGCAGGACTCCAACAGCCACGCACAAACCCAGCAGAACAGTTGTACGTGCAATTCAATGTAAATGGTTCTCCTACTGCAACGCTTATGGTCTCAAGGGGCTCCTTGGTATTCTCACATTTGGAGTCTGTGATGAGAATAACAATAATGACGAGTATATGACATGATTATTATTAGTACATGTGAAAGTATTATAACATTATTAGACTATAATTTGATTAGCAACAGCAATATATCAAATGGTCTCCTATCAAATGTCTTTTGTACATGCTTTTGTAAGTAAAAGCAATATTTGAATAACATCATATAACACAATTTTCTTTTGGAATACAAGCAGACATATTTATACTTTACCTTGGCTCACCCAAAGAAGGAGCACTGTAATGCAAATGGAAAATCTCATTTCTTTTGTGTACCAACGTCTTCTGTTAAACACTTTTCAAGTCGTATATCTTGGTGTGGTGTCTATTTGATGACATCTGTAGTACTATCAGATAGATATCTGCAGTGGTACCAGCTTAGTATTCAGCACCCTGTAGAATGCAGGAAGTGGTGAACAACAGGATATTTTGTGGGTGTAGAAAAACTGTTAATTTTCCATAAAGAGCACCTGGCTTATTTTGAAATGGAAATATCAATTGGAAAAAAAATATTCTTGTTATTTAATTGTCTTTTTTATTTTTTTTAACATTTATTGAAGTTGTGTTTTATTAAAAAAATTAAAAATCCATTTCCTCTTTAGAAAGCAGGATGGTGGAACAACTTGCAAAAATGCACACCTTGCACTTGCAGCTCAGTAATGCACCTTACATCACTTCCAACCTAAAAAGAAGAGTGCTTCCACACGTACGCCACCACCCACAACAAGCACCCACTATCCACAAGACAAAAAAAGCAAGCAACTGTAAAATACATTGATTTCAAATGCCTATGTTACATCTATTTAAAATAAACACAAATATCACATGGACACACATAACACCCAGTCAAACATTTCAAGCAGGTTAAGGTTAATTTTCCGCATACATATCATGTATTATGAATATCAAGACAGAGTTACAGAGAACACCGGTGCATACCATTACAGGACCGCTAGATAACACACACACACACACACCGGGGCATCAGATGTCAGTCTCATGTTTCACTTTCGGTGACTGAGGGCCTCTCACTTTCCAACATTTCCCCAGACAGACCTGATGGATCTGGTCATCAAACTGGTCCAAACTGGCTCTAGAGGAATGTGAGGAGCTAGTGAAGAGGAAATGCATACAAGGACATTGCAGAGTAAATTATAAAGGTTAATGATGATGTGGATATGGAAAGTAATGCAACAAGCTCTTTGGCTCTTTTTGCTGCTGACAGAGTCGGCTGCCCTCATTTCAGGTAAGACGATGGATGATTCCAAGTCAGTTCAAATTCAAATGATTGCATCAAACAATAACAGGAAAAGAAAATGTATGACCCACTTGTATGTTTTATTGTATACCGTATGTAAGAATCCTTTGACGGCAGCGCTGACCTGCCCATATCAGAGGTGGACCTTGGTCAGTGTCTGGAGGGAACATACATCTCCTACCACGGTTGCCTGGAATGCCCAACAGGCCACTTGTGAGTCCACACAACCATTTTGTAACATGTTTGACCCACGCACACTTTTCCTATCAGTCATATCTTGAGCATTTGTCTGTGCCAGTGCATAAATGACTAGATAATTATTACATGACCTTTAATTGTCCAGTTGTCCTGGCAATGTGTCAGCGCCTCACAAATGTCCACCAGGAACATTCAACTTCTACGCAGGGAGAAGCACTGCCGGGGACTGCAAGGTAAACTATTACATATTAAGACGTTGGTGAACAAAGCCTTAATATGGTCTTTGTTCGCCAAATTGATGGCCAATTCTGTTGGATACTCTAAAACACTATAATAATGTCTTATATAACCTTTTGTCATAACTCCGACAGATAATAATTTGAGTTGATTGACTGACTGATACGCTTTCATTAAGTGTATCAATCGTTTACAACGTGTAATTAAAACTGTCAAACACTATAAAATAATGTGGCTTTTTTTACAGATAACAGAATGTCCTTGATGTCTTTAATTTTCATTGCTGATTACAAATACTGTTAAATACATGGTGACACAATTGATGGCAACAACATAAATGCCTCAATAAAGTCCATGTACACCTGCTGTATGCCGTAGCCGTGTTCTCCCGGCCTGATCAGCTCCGTGGACAGAGCAGACTGCAGGCCGTGTCCTGGGAGCTTCTCTTGTCACCCAGCCAATGGTACCCTCTCTGCCTGCCCCCAAGGACAGCATTCCCCAGAAGGGGTCCTTCACTGTTTGGCCTGCCCCATAGGCTCTGTGTGCCCATCTGGATACCCTCAGAAGGTAACTGGCCGGCATTTAGTCAAATCAGACACTGAACGGCTTCCCGTGGGGATACTTGTGTTCTGTGATAACCGTGTTCCCTGTGTGCTCTGTAAAGTGTGGCGCGGGCAGGGAGCCCGACTCGGAGCAGACCAGTTGTGTTGAGTGTCCCCCTGGCTTCTACTCCACCGCCTGCACCATCCAGTGTGTCAAGTGTCCCTCCGGTAACCCCATCACATCGCTGATCATCAACAGTCAACACATTAATTCAATAACAATATACAATCACATAAATGCCTGTTATGGAAAATCATCATCACCAAACAACTACACTTTCACCGTCACTGTCACCAAAAAGATGTAGGTTTGAGATGAGGTCTTCTATACTGCTCCTATAGGAACGCACTGCCCAGAGAATGGGACGTCGCAGCCTCTCCCTTGTCCTCTAGGCCAGTCATCCTCCCCTGGACAGGCCCTGTGTGTCCGCTGTAATGACTCCTCTCCACAGTGTGGGGGCGCTGTTGTAGCCCCTCTTCCCTGGAGCAACACAGTCCGGCGGTCCGGCCAGG
Organism: Melanonus zugmayeri; assembly: GCA_900302345.1. Taxonomy (NCBI): domain Eukaryota; kingdom Metazoa; phylum Chordata; class Actinopteri; order Gadiformes; family Melanonidae; genus Melanonus; species Melanonus zugmayeri. The sequence goes on along the minus strand of OMKN01051023.1, from coordinate 6,591 downwards.
CCCTCGTCTGCCGCCCTGGAACGTATAAAAACCCCAGAGAAGGGCTGGCGTGTTTGGTCTGCCCTTTAGGTGAGGATGTGTTGTTGATGCGTAGTGTGTGCATGTTAACCCCAGTGTACAAAATCAGTTAGAAATAGATAGCGTTCTGGCACAAAGCGGTTGCCATGCATCACCCAGGTGGGTGCTACACACTGGTAGTGGATGGGGTGTCATGTCCCCCCCCCCACCCCACACACACATATATACACACTCACTATGGAAAGCGCTTTGGGTGTCTTGAAAAGAGGTGTCCCTGAGCAAGACACCTAACCCTAACTGCTCCTGACGAGCTGGCTGTTGCCTTGCATGGCTGACACCGCCATGGGTGAATGTGAGGCATAAATTGTAAAGCGCTTTGGATAAAAGCGCTATATAAATGCAGTCCATTTATATAAATGCAGTCCATTTACCATTTATCCATTTACCAATAAACGTGAATTTTCAAAATTGAAGGTTGGCTCTTCATAGGGAAAATATTTTAGCATAATCTTGACTAAAACAAACAGATGTCATTCAAGTACACTTGAATATCCATGCGGTTCCTCAATCACATGCACATAGCACACTGCTTACTGCATGGCTATTGAGACCACACCCCCCTATTGAGACCACACCCCCTATTGAGACCACGCCCCCTACAGGCACTGTGATGCCTCCATCACATGTACACATGATTTCTAGAAGACTGGACCACACTTTTGAGCCCAAACACTATTGAAGGCACACATTTGAGCCTGTGGACTACACAAAGTACTACTACTACTACACAAAGTACTACTACTACTACACAAAGTACTACTACTACTACACAAAGTACTACTACAACACAAAGTACTACTACTACTACACAAAGTACTACTACTTACAAATAAATCTGTTGAAATATCTTGTTTTTTAATTGTATCATTTTGCATGGATGTTTTCTCATGACTTATGTTTATATTTATGCTGAATATGATACAATTACATTACATTACCCTTAATTCCCAGTTAGTTCCCCTAAATTCCCATTAATTCCCATGGAAAGTTTCCAATATGGAATATTTCCAAAATTCCCCAGCTTAACTTCCCATGGAAATTTACCAGAAACTACGCGGAAATTTACCAGAAATGTTCCGCCCCTTTGCAACCCTCCATAAGACCCTAAATGCCATAGTATCAGGTTGGTGGGTTTGGGGGAGCAGGGGGGTGTTCAGCACCTGGAGGCCGACCACGCCCCTGCAAACACCGGCTTGTGCTGCTCTCGCCTCGAGAGGACGGCGACGAGGCTTCGGAAGAAAGAAAAAGAGCTTAGCTAACGACGAGCCGGCGCTAAGCTAAACCCCGAACAGACAAAGCGAGGCGTGAACGGAGGATGTTCGGGAGGACGTGGCTTCAGAGCCCATCGACCGCGAGCGGAGCAGCTGGTGTGGAGATACCGGTTCCACTTTAACAAGCGCATATGGTGACGCTTTCATTGCATTTCATCAGGACGCGTCTCAAGACAAAGATACCGCCGTCAAGTAAAATGAGGACGTGTAAATCATTCGGCGCCGCTCAGCGATGCATCATGGGGGACGGCGCCGATGCGCGGCTCACTTTGATTGAATGTCTTCTCAGACGTCAATATCACAGATGTTCAAATAAAGCCCTGATCCATTCTCCATCATCTCTATGGAGCCTTCAGTAGTTATTCTGGGGGCTGCAGTGGATACAGAGACTCAGGGTCATGAAGGAGCAGGTAGGGGTTAGACAGTACAGAGACCGGTCATTAAGGAGCAGGTAGGGGTTAGACAGTACAGAGACGGGTCATTAAGGAGCAGGTAGGGGTTAGACAGTACAGAGACAGGTCATTAAGGAGCAGGTAGGGGTTAGACAGTACAGAGACAGGTCATTAAGGAGTAGGTAGGGGTTAGACAGGTAGGGGTTAGACAGGTGGGGTTAGCGTCTCACTCTGGCATGTGTTGCCTTCGGTGATGGTTCCTGGTTGCCATGGCTCCTGGTGGTATCCAGGGCAACATTCATCACAGCTCTCTCCACATGTGTTGTGCTCACACACACACTGCAGCTTCTGTTGTCAGAAACACACACACACACACACACACACACAAATTCACTTTCACTGAGAAAACAGTTTCTCCTAGAAGTATAGGAATGATTCAGATGATTTGTGTTTGTGTGTGTGTGTGTTACCTTGGTAACGGGGTCCCATGGGCAGCTCTGGGCATGTCCGTAGCAGATACACATCCCTCCCACTGAGATGTCTTTGATGGAGTAGTAGTACTGTAGTACACACACACACCCACACGCACACACACACACACACACCCGCAATCACACACACAAACACACATACACATACACAAATTAAACAAATTAAAATGATTGTGTGTGTGTGTGTGTGTCACTATAGGGGCTATATCAAGTTCAAGTATTTAACTCAGGTACACAGAAAAGCTGAAGACAAGTCACCGGCAACTTACCAAATCTAACTAGCATAAGGCTATCCGTAGCATAAGCAAAGCACCATGACATCTAATGTAGCTAGGTGGTAAAAACCTATGCCCTGATGTCCATATCCACTGCATATAATATAGCAGCGATTCCCAACCTGTGGGCCGCGGCCCTCTGGTGGGCCACGAAGGTACTGCAAGTGGGCCGCCAAAATCAGTTGCAAAACATCATGATTTTCATGACATGTGATGCTAAAAAATAAATAGTGTTTTTAAATGACAAATGGTTTTTAAAAATGTTTACACGGTTTAAAAACTAATTTAATCGATTTTTTGGTGATAGGAACTTATCTAATAAGCCCTGCGTTGCTGCCGCCAGACGGACCACAATCGTAATGTTTTGTGTCAGTATTTCTGCTAAAATCACATCCATGGCTAAAACATGCTCTGAGAACGCATTGTAATATAGAACATATACACATTTTAAAATACTAATATATTACAGACAACAACATATCTAGCAGCATGGGGTGGAGCATGTACCACACCACACAGTGATCTCCATCATGCATCTGTAGAAGTGTGACACGATTACAGGGTCCATGCCAGACCTCCTCAGCCTCCTCAGAAAAAGAAAGTGTTGTCAGGCCGTCCTAACCACCTTGTCTGTGTGGGCAGAACAGGTGAGTTCCTCTGTGAGGTCTTCCATGAAGACCAGGTGAGGTCCTCCATGATGTGAACCAGCAGGAACTTGAAGCAGCTGACCCTCCACCTCAGTTCTGTGATGTGTGTGTGTGTGTGTGTATGTGTGTGTGTGTCTTACCCTGCGTGTCACAATAGGGTCCACCTCCTTTGGGTCCCTGTAGCTGAGGGTCATGAGGTCAGCGTTGAGGGTCCTGATCCTCTGGAGGCGGAGCCTGATGTAGCGGGCGGAGGTGAAGCTCAGCAGCTCTGGGGTGAGGTCGTCAGCACCAGGACGGCCGTTGATCAGGGAGGTGTGGATCTAACACGCACACACATACACACACACATGCATTCATATACAGATATTGTACATGAAATACAAGTAAGGTGACAGACAGCCAGATAGACAGAGACAGAAAGAGAGACAGAGAGACAGACAGACAGACAGCCAGACAGCCAGACAGGCAGACAGATGGGTACCTCTCCGTGCTCCAGGGGGACCAGGCGAGAGTAGTAGGAGGTGCAGATCACCTCCTGGTCTGCGCGGTAGGTGGGGGGTCCCAGCCGCGGGGTCATGTTGTAGCGTGTCAGACATTCTGTGTCACTGATAGCATAGTACTGCCAAGGGTCAAAGGTCACCCCATCCAGGGACCTTTCCAAGATCCAGTTACCTGAACCACACAGGGGAATGGTGAGACAGGCAGGCAGGCAGACAGACAGACAGGCAGGCAGGCAGGTGG
>OMKN01050956.1:1844-21659 GCA_900302345.1 Melanonus zugmayeri | reverse complement strand
TGAGACACTAAACCACACATTCCCTGAATTTTCACAAGTGGGGGAGGAGGAGTTTAAGTGCTCCACTTCCTAAACGCTAGTACAAAAATAATAGATTATAGCACAATCACGCCGTAGATATCCCACTGCCGGGGGCGATGAAAAGCCCACCAGCAAATGTATCCCCCCCGAAAATTCTGAGAAAATTGTGCCGTAATTAACGTTTTTCGAGTCTTTTGTACACGGAAAGACTTGCGGCCGCTTTCAAGTCCAAGTTTTGTACGATAACGCAGACGAACCTGCAGATTAAATGTACGACATTTTGCACGCACGGCATGACGCTCAACGCTAGACACAACTAAAAGTCCTGTCGAAAAGTGCGAGCGGAAAAAGCGAAAACTTAACATTCCATTGGGATCGGAAAACCTAGGGTTCTGCCAACAGGCTTGAAATGAATCTTTGTATTCTTCCACTTGTAGGGGTAGTGGAAGTACACACATACAATTAACCACACGTGCACACTCCTTATCCCCCCGTGCACGAGCTAAGTACACTAGTACACACACACACACACACAGTACAATACAGCATTTTCATTGCCACACTCAATTCTTGCCTTGTCCCCGCAGCCGCGACAAATGAGCGATGTCATTCGTCTTCGGAACACACACACAAACACACACAGAGTTATGTCCACTGCCAGTGTCACGACGCGGTCATTAAGCCAAGATCCACAACTTCTGTGTGAGGAGTAGGAGTATGTCTGAAGCCAACACACACACACACGCACACATGCACACACTCTCACACTCTGAACAGTGTGTGTGTGTGTGTGTGTACTACAACAGTGATATATATGCCTGGCTTTAACACAGTCTCAAGGCCTTTTTCCGTTTGTATTAGTGCATTGCAATATATGTCAATACCCTCCTTCCACCTTCATCACCGCAATGTAATCACTTATAGATATGGAAATGTTATAGTGCACCACTATATAGGCAACAATAGCGAAACCTTTTTATCTGTGATTGGACATTGTGTTGGATTATTATTATGGATTAGATGGATTATTATGGATTTAAACCAGTGAATTGACTCGTTTGCATTGACTTAAAGACATGTGACTCTTGATTACCTCTGGTTTACTGGTAGGCAACAGTTATCTTGAACATTCATCTATGTTCCGGCTAAACCTGCTGGACTAGTCAACCCAGCCTTTACAACACAAGTGAATAAGAGAGAGAGAGAGATTGCTCAATGTTGAATGTATTTGGAAACAATATTCAGAATCAAAATGTACATTTCTGAAAAGATGAAATGGGTTAAAGGTTTATTTTGCAAGATGGGGGCAGATGAATGTTGCAAGGGAGCTGATGTAAAGAAACGTATCCGGTTTAGATTTCAGCATGGGGGCCTTCTCACTTCAATGGCTGTCCTCAAAACTAACTGGTCTTCTGGACCATGTGTCTTATTAGACACCATTTCATGACTACTGGTATACTACTTTTTGGAAAGATTGTAATCCAGAACAGCATTGCAATTGGACGGATAGGACAAATTCTGACAAGATGACTGGATAGGAATAAGTTACCGTAACCAAATACGTATATATACCAAACTCACTGAATCAATCAGAAGAGGGGAGTGCTTATGCTTTATCGTGTCCCCTTTTCATATATACATTATGCATATATATATTTGATATGTATTTAGCTTATAGTATATTATAAGTATATCATCTCTCGACTTGCATATGTTACGTAGACCTATAAACAAAGGGAGTTGGGGAGTTGAAACTGTTTGAGCTGGGTGTCCACCAGTGTCCACTTTTAATTTGCACACACCGCCATGTGGAGCGCCATATATACTGTACATATATATATGACCTGCAGGCAGCGCCGTAGCATGACTAGAATGACGGTTTAGCGTTAGCCCGCAAGACACTTCAGAGACACTCGTCTCACCTCATTAAACGGAACTATTTAGTCCTCCTTTGGTATATCTGTATACATATGAATATATACGTGTATATATACATATTTATGTGTTGACATATATGAATGTATCGGCAATGTGTCTATATTGTGTAGGTATCGTTAGTACACGTCTTAGTCCTTCTATATATCTCTATATCGACCATATTGTTGTGTGTGTGTGTGTGTGTGCGTGCGTGTGTGCGTGCGTGTGTGTGTAACGACGTAGAATTTAACCAGCTTTACACATGCCTCCTTATCGCGCACCATTTCTCTTTTCTTTTGTGTGTTTTGTGTTTTATTTTTGTAATTTTGTACATTTAAAAAAATATATTCTTTTGGGTCCCTGTGTATGCATGCCCATTCGAATACCTATTCCAGTTATGAATAATTCTAATAATAAAAATAATGTGATATGATTAGCCTCGTTTTAGCCAAAATTAGTTGGGTTAAAGCCATTCGTTCATCATCGATGTTTACTTTTACTTTGTTTGAATTCGTGTTTACTGGTAAATGCTAAGAATATATTGTGTCTATTCTTGGAATATAGGTCACAGTAGCCTATATTCAGGAATAAATGCATTTGGATCAGAGAAGGGGTTTTGGGGTACAGAAGGAGAACAGCGTCACAATACATTGTGCCACCCCTCCCCCCCCCGAGAAGCAGAAAGTGTGAGTTAATGAGGACCATGGCTTTCTTAGGAAATCAATTTTGTGAAAATTACTTGGATTGAAGCAAATCCATGCTACAGTAATTACAGGTTTCATTTTTGTTTACATGCGACTTTTAACATCCAAACAGTGCAAGGATGTGCTGCTACATGCCACAAATCAATGCCGAAAAATCATAGGTAGATTTTGCTTGCTTTTCCAATTGTGATTGAAATTAATCTCAGTCAACATACAATCACATTAAGGAATAATTTAAAGATACGCAAACAGAAATATAGACCATGTAACATGTATTATTTAGAAGCAGATTTTGGCAGTGGTTTTTTTCCTTTCTTTTTTTCATCACAGTATGGATTTACAGCGGCGGGACGTCTCCCAGTCTTGGCTTGGAAAAAGTTGCAACCCGTTGTAATTGCATATATACAGTATACCCTGTAGCTGAAGCAGTATGAGAGAAAGTAATTATCGCAGAAAGACAAAGTCAAGGGCCGATGCACCCTAATCCATTTGGGGATTGCGGACAGGTTTTGCATTTGTGCAGTCATGACAAGCTGCACATGTGCTCTTGTTTCTAGCACCCAGCAGCAATGGCCTCTATATCCTTCTTCCATTATCTGAGATGTTGCTTTCCTCTGAAGCTGGATCAGCCGTCACCCCCCCCCCTTCCCATATCAATGTGTGAGCAAACATATACTTGAAAATATTTCAAATGTTAATCATAATGCACGTTGGTCATGCATTCATGCTTTCATCAACACCCCATTAAAGCCACAACCAAAATCACACAAGAAACAAGTTCCACCCCACAAAAACACAATTATTTTCTGAATAAAGCCGAACATAGCGAGCACCGAGCACAGATAATACATCAGTGAATATATAGTTTTATCAAACACTAAGGCACCAACACCAAACTACACTACGATTGTCTGTTTCAAGTGACCTATCGTTGACAATATTTGTGACTGGATCTTTTTGATCATACAAATGGACTGTCAGTGTATGTTCTGTCTTGGTTCATTTTGTTTTTTTATTTAACATTTTTCTTTTTTTTTTGTACAATTATATTGTGTTCCAATGGTAGCCTACACTGTTTGTTTTGATATGGAAACCATGTAAATGTAATTCTTTACACCATAAGGGTATTTTTTTGTGTTAAGCATTTACTGCCTATGCCAAACCATTTTGTCACATATTTGACCAAGACCAAGGGTAAAGAAATGAAACAAGAAACAAGTGTTGAAACATCAATACTAGTTGAGTGATCACTTGTTCGTTCACTTTTTTTTCTGATCTACACTAGTGCCTAATAGGCATTGTGCCACACTGGATCATGGTTACTGCATGGGTTAATACTGCACTGTATTTTTTGTATTGTCACTATTGGATGGATCAAACGCATCTATTTAGCAGCAGTGTAAGAGAGAAGTAGAAGGCTAATCTAAAGTTGGGAGTTGAATAATCTTTTTAGGCTTTGACCGATATCGTGAAACACTGCCACCTACTGTTTAAGTGATCTCACTGTTTTTGCACAAGCTGTTCTTTAATCAACGGCCCCCGAGATCTTCCTGTTGTCTGTAATGTAACGTGACACACCCTGTAATGTTGTATCACATGTTATATCACTGAGCCTATATAGCCAGAGACAATCTTCCAGGTTCAGTGTCAAAATAAAAGCCCTCCGCGGTGTACGGTTGTACCGAAACAACACAGCGGGACTTTTACTTTGTGAATCTGGAATCCGCCTCTGGAGCCTAGTAGTAGTTTCTCATGAATCCACCGTCATTCTGTAGGTTATGCTCATGGTACAGTACTTCATGTATTGTCAGGAATGTCAAAGTGACCTGCCATCGATGTATATTATTATATATACTGAGTATGTATTACAAATTAAGGCTATTGTGAATTGCTGCATTTTACTGTCATAACTAGCCTACTAAAGTTTTGTCTGATTTCAGACCTGTAGAGTTGATATTCCAGATGAGATATTTACTTCAGTTGACTGGTTGTTGTTCATTTGTATTTGTCCTTTTCCAAGTAAGCGTTCTGCTTTGTTTATTGGTTAATTGTTTTGTTAAACTAATAAAGAATGATCTTTTTTGTACTGTACAGGGTATTTTGAAGTACATCTCCCAAGTAGCTAGATAATATTGATATGTTACGTTTGCCTATATCTTATATATTGATATATATGAAATGTATGGTATAAAATAATCAGATTATAAACATAATGTGATGAGTGGACATAGCCTAGTTTTCTACACTCAGGACATTTACAAGTAGACCTACAGGTAGGCAGGCCTACAATTGAAATCAGTTGACAGTTTATCTGAAATACAACAGCCCAGGCAATCAGATTCAACATCAACCTGTTATATAAAATATGAATATAGTGCAGGAGTTCCAGCACAAAATTAGGCTATTAGTAGGTATAGCCTACCTACAGTCTATGGTTAGTACAGAGAGACACAATGACCATAAGGGGCTTTAAAAAATGTGGAAAGATTCAACGTTTAGTCAGATACATAAAGCATGTATCCATACTCTGTGAGCCATACAACAACCATCTGTTGATTATCTCCAAGGAATGAGCTGGCTCTCCCCACACAGGCAGGGTAGGTTAGGGGGCAGTATGGTCATGCACAGGTCAACACCACAGAAAGATATGCCCACAGAATAGAAGGATGTATTCCCAGTCCTTGACACCCAACTTGTGGCCGTAATAACCTCAGCTGGTTAGCTGTATCGGGCACCCCCGACTTTCCTTGCGTTGAGTGATTTGATTGGGACTCGATCACCAGGTAGGAATGGATGTGTTGGCTTATTTGTTGGCAGAGAGAGAAAGGGGAAAATCACCATAGCTGCTTTTCAAAGTCCTAATTAAGCATCGGTATAAATACATCGGTATATCACACAAAATAGTGTCCATATCCCACCATTCTCTGCACCCAAGGAGTAGGAAACAGTCTTCCCATTAATACTTTGAATGGAGATAATTTGGTTGTAGCATTTGGAGTCATTCTGATTTCAGGTAGGATGACAGGTACCAATCTATGCACAATTTATTTTGTTCTATACTAGCTTTGGTGATTTTGTCTTTTATTGTTCTGTTCATCCTTTCCACTATTGCTGATGACTGTGGATGATAAGGAATATTAAACTTCCACTATGTTCCATTGTCACTATTTATACTATAGTCGGTATTCTGTACCGCAGAATTATTTATTTAGATGGGACCTCAGGTACTATGGGTGGTAATGGAACAACTAAATTATGAATTGCTCTAAGGTCCTGAGTAAACCTCCATTCGTTGCGGCCTGGCTTTTTAACCGGATGAATAGGTGTGTTGTAAGGTGAGGTGGTAAGTAAGTAAGTAAAGTTTATTTATAAAGCGCTTTTCACAGACATTGGTGCTTTACAGGGGGTGCAAGGCTAAAAACACAATATATGGTAGAAGACAGAGCAGAAATAAAAAATAAATTAAATAAAATAAAGTAAATACACATTGAATACATAAAATGCAGACCTGCACTACTTGTACATTTATGTGTGGTTGTAATGGAGATACCATAGGTCTTTGTCGATGTGGATATGACGCAGTAGTTGATGATGCTAATAGGTAAATGTGATTATGTGTGGATTTAACAATAGCATGTCATCAAATGCAGTCATTTTGTCTAATGTGTCGTCATGTTTGTAGGTTGATGTTGATCTGAAATCACTTGAATAGGTTCCTTTAACAGATCCATGTCCTGTTTAGGTTTGACGTAAGGAGCCAATGAGTGGAGTGTGTTTAAATCAGCTTCAGTTATGCACAATTTATTCTGATCAGCTTTTCAGTTGGGTTAGCACACACCATGACAACATTGCTGGCTGGCATCTGCGTATTAAACCCATTATGTTATACTGAGACCTGTCTGTCTGTCCTTCCCTACAGTCTCTCGCCCAATGTCCTAATTTACCACAAATGTGGCACCTGCCGATTTGGCAGTCAGGGCCTGAGGGGCCTCGGCCCCCTGAGTATCCGCCTTGCTACGTCCCTGTGCATTTCTGTTCCAATCTCTGCTCCTGTAGCCTCCTGTCCTCCTCTCATTTCCCTGTCGGGGCTGATAACCCGTCACTTGGTGAGTTACACCTTTTGCTCTTGGGAACACTCCTGTGGTGTCCTTGGCTCACTAGCATTCGTATAACCTGTGCGTGTGTTTCCAACATATTGGTAAAATTACAGACATGGTCAGGTCTTTTATATTTAATCATTTGTGGAGACACTGGTTGCGGTTCTCCTTTTGGACATTTTTTATTTTGAGACTTTTCCATTTCCAACTCCAACAGAGACAATCCGTTACCAGGAGATTTATGCCACAATTGATCTTTCTATTATTCTGTCTTTAAAGCGCTCATGTCTTGTCTGGGGAAACACCACCAGGAGGGTTACTTGACCTTTATTCCTGCCACCGAAGATCAGTCGGTCCGCCTAGTACTAATAGGAAAATATCACTATCAAAACCTGTTTGACACACTGAGGAGGAACACATAAAATATACTATGGTTTTCTTATTAAGAGTCACGTCTTAACATATGAGCATACTGGAGAGAAGTTGTGACTTACCTCAGGCCAGTATCCCACTTCTGACACCAAGTTGTTGTAGCTGTCATCTAATGTGGCTCTCTCTCTCTCTCTGGGTCAGGATGGTCTTGTAAGCAAAGCTCAGGGATCAATGTGATACCAGGCAGCATCACGCGGAAAGATTCTATGTTTATTCAGAAAACATAAAGCATGTACCTTTCTCTGTGTTCTGCTCACACCCATGGCAGGAGAGAGAGAACGCAATAAAACAACCAATTGTTGATCTCCAAGGACGAGCTGGCTCAGGGAGGGTAAGATAAATGGGGTACAAGTTATCGGGCAGTATGGTCATTCACAGGTCAACACCAGCGAAAGATATGCTCACAAAAGAGAATTATGTACTGCCAGTCCTTGACCCCAACTAGAGACAACATCTCTTGGCCCTGAGCCCAGAGCACATAAGGGTCCAATTATCAGGTACAACAAATCAAAGGTTTCTTCTGCATAGGGGCAAAGACAATAATAGCGGAATATAAGTTGTAACATTCACACACAAATAATTGAGTATACAGGTCACAAAAGTTATATGAATATACAAATGAGATCAATACATAGTTCATATAGGGATAACATGAGACAACAAACTGAAATAGTCTTATAGCTACATTACTGCACTTATTTTAGGGGTAAATGCTAACAAGGCCACTTGATACTGGGGCCTACGGATGACATACTCGACACATCCACGGACACAGAGCTGACCCGGTGATGCTGCTGACGGCAAAGGAAGCAGGAGCCAGGGAGGGCAAGGTGGAAGAAGCCGACTGGCCATTCCTAGGGCTCAATCTAGAAAAAGAAAGATCTAACTCTAGTCTATTTGGTGAGCTTCAGGTGGACCAGGCTTAGCAGAGGAGGTGGCTGGAGGAAATGCATGAAGCTGAGCAAAACCATCAAGCACAAGAGAGTGCTGCCCTGGAGAACATGTTAAGGGCTCAACATGGAGGCTGCAGGAAAGGAGATAGGAGGAGATAGGAGATAGTCAGAAACACCAGTATTGTTAACATTGTTGAATGTTCTAATATGCAGACATTTGATAAAACAGCATAACATTGCAACACACAGCTTGCCTCCAATAAGTCATTTTTACACTTTAAATGAAATCTCTCTATAATACAGCTTTCCAGGCCGAAGTATACCCTGAGAACAACTCCTTACCTACATCAAACATTCATAGTAAGAAAGAAATGGATGTTGACAAAACTCAAGCCCAGGGATGAGGTATTTATCTGTAGAATTTGATCTGTTACAGGAATCCTCACATTAGATTCTAGAAAAATATCTGCACAGTGCATTTCTAATTTCATTGCCCCTTGTGCTCTCTTGCCGATGGCCTTCTCTTACATCCTCTTCATTCTCCTCCACTCTTACTCCATCATCTCTATCGAGGAATTGTTAATTGTGAGCTTCCAAGAAGTTGCGTAGTACACAACATGCTGAGATGATTTGGCTGACCCGTGTAATGTGGGCATCACATTCCTTTAGGAGACCCCCGGCCTGTGAGGCACCCAAAGGCCGCTCTACAGTCATGCATGCTTGACTCAGGCCATGGTTGAGATGGATCTGTTCTGGTGTCTCCTCTGCCCTCATGGTTTCATAACCCAAGACAATAGAAGGGAGGCCGAATCACATCAATGTTGAATTTTTTCTTTTTTAATTTCTCTCTCCATCTTCTTCTCTTTTTCTCGATTTTCTGGTTCTCTCCATCTTTTTCTCGACTCGTTCTCTCCATCTTTATCTGTCCTTTTTCTCGATTTTCACATTCTCTCCATCTTGTCTTTTTTCTAAATATTCTTGTTCTTTCCATCTTTTTCTCCCTCTCCTTTTTCTCGATTTTCTCATTTTCTCCATCTTTTTCTCTCTTTTTTAATCGATTTTCTTGTTTTCTTCATCTTTATCTGTCTCCTTTTTCCCAATTCTCTTATTCTCTCCATCTCTTTCTCTATTTTTCCCAATTTTCTCATTCTCTCCATATTTTTCTCGATTTTCTGGGTATCTCCATCTTTCTTTTTTCTAAATTTCCTCATTCTCACTCATTTTCTCCATCTTTCTTTTTTTCAAACATTTCTTCCATCTGTTTCTCTTTTTTCTTGTTCTCGACATCTTTTTTCTCCTCTTAGATTTTCTCATTCTCGCCATCATTTTTGTCCTTTTTTATTAGATTTTCTCGTTCTCCAGCTTTTTTATCTTTTTCTAGATTTTTGTTCATTTTCTCGCTTTTTTCCATTTTCTCCATCTTGTTCTTTTTTCTCAAATTTCTTGTTCCTCCATCTTTTACGCCCTTTCTTTTTTCTTGATTTTCTCATTCCCCCATCTTTTACGCTCTTTTCCCATTTTCTCGTTCTGTCCATCTTTTTTCTCAATTTCTTTGTTTTCTCCATCTCTTTCCCTCTTTTTCTTCTAAATGTTCTCATTGTTTCCATCTTTTCTCTATTTTTTGTTGATTTTCTCACATCAGGTATAATACAAAGTACACTGCAAACCTGTGTTTTATAATACAACACAGCGCAAACAGTATATATGAACAGTGCCATCATGTGGTAAATAATACAACATACGATTTTTAGACATCGCACATTGATAATCGCTGTTTTCAATTTTGACATGACTTGACTTGCACATATCAGTGTTTTCCAAATGCCAAATCAAATTGTAACACGTGTCCCGGCTGCAGTCTTAGTGCTGGTCCTTTGTAGCACTGACCTAGGAAGGGGCCTCGGTCACATAGAAATGAGGCGCACCTCTTCTCTTGTAGAAAAAGCTGTAGCCTACTGTAACATCTCCTGTAACATCTTCATGAAGGTTCCGGTTCTGTTTTGACATTTTACAAACCGAGGCACTTCATAACATTGCAGTCATGTTTCACCCTCAGCACGTACCCACTGGGGTACAGAAGAAGAAACGAGATGACCGGTGAATAAACAAGGTCTTTTCTATTGGCTGACAGAGTCACAGAGTGTCACTCGATCCGCCGTACAGGTGAGTCCGCCACATGGATAACTGTCAAACACGATGCACATCACTGCCAGTCTGGCCTCGGCCTCGCTGTTGGGGGGAGCAGACCAAGACAGGAGAGTTGATTCCTCGTTAAGCTCACCGCCCACAGCTGCGTTGCCCTCGCGTCAGGGAGCCGGTGGTCCATGCGGGAGAGGTGGGATGTTTGTGTCAGGCCCATGTGTGTCTCAGTGAAGCTGAATCCCATGTGTGTCTTTGTGAAATAATTTAAGCAAAAAGCTAATAAAACCCACCCCGACATGATTACAATAGTGTGGCTTGCTTTGCAACCACACTAATAATAGATATGATGCACATTTTGCACAGTAGGGGGAGACAAACACCGATTTAAAACCATATGGGACTGAGAAATATCCTGCAGCAAAAGAGAGATGCCGATTGTAACATAAAATGACACACAGGTGTTATTTTTTAATAAGCAAAGTTAGAAAGGTCACAAATTCACTTGTGATAGAATGCTCTTGAGAGAACATCTTGACATTATATGACACAATCATTTTAACCAAGAAGCATGTTGATCATACCTTGTTCCAAAATAGGAAACACAACTGTTTACCACTAAAGATCTTTTTGTTTCATTTTTCAAACTTTGGAAATGACTGAGGGACTACTCCGCCCTTATGTTCTGTTAAAGCATGCTCGCTATTTCCAGAAACTGGCCTGACTTTAACAGTGAATGGCCAGGACAACATCTGACAACCAATTAGTTTCCCGCTGTCCAAATGTATCGGCCGGTTGATATTGACGAGCAGCGTTCCACAGTTTGATGTGGTTTGGAGCGGCGGTCTGTATAAGCATAAAATGATTGAATACGAGGAAAACTGGTCATGCCTAAATACTGAGCGAGGGAACCATGAGTAGACACACCTGGATCTGACATCAGTCATCAGACCAGTCAACAGTGTAACGTCCAGCCATGCTATTGAGAGAGATCAAGTCCTTTGACCTTATTTTGCCTC
Organism: Melanonus zugmayeri; assembly: GCA_900302345.1. Taxonomy (NCBI): domain Eukaryota; kingdom Metazoa; phylum Chordata; class Actinopteri; order Gadiformes; family Melanonidae; genus Melanonus; species Melanonus zugmayeri. The sequence continues at coordinate 10,437 of OMKN01050956.1, read as the reverse complement.
AGCAAACCCCCTAATGTACCCAGTCTCTCTCTTTCTCTCTCTCTTGTTCTCTGTCTCTCTCTCTCTCTCTCTCTCTCTCTACAGGCCCTTGCTTAGCAATTACTGCAGCCCAGCTGTCGTGTCCCTCAGGGGCCCCCAGTCAACCAGGGCCCTCTTTCCACCGACTACATTTTTCTCTTCACCTATATACTATAGACCAAAGAAGAAGAAGAAATTACTTTTGCAGGTGGTGTTGAAGCCATTTGCAAAATACGTTAATATGAGGATAAGGGGACGCTAACATATTGCCCTTTGAATATGTGCTTGTAAAAGTCTGTTGAGGCCGTACAACTGTGACAAAGGCTATACAAATAAAGTTGACGGGACTTGAATGTGGATTGTGTGACAGCTTAGCGAGTGAGTTGATGTTTCTAAAGCCAGGGGTGTGTGAGCACAGGAAGTGTATCCAGTAGGGAGACGCAGGGGGTCAAACTCAGGAAGTAGCAAGAAAATAAAATGGAGGGATTATGTGTTGAATGTAGCATGCCGCCCTGCACAGCTTATTTGAAGAAACCCAGGATGCCGCGTTTCCCGGTTCACATTAATAACAGAGCGGGGTCCCTGTGTGATGAATCGTCGTGTGTTTCATGTTTAACGAGTTTAAAAAGAAGACGGGACATGAGAGGACACAGAAGCTTTCCTTTTGTGAAGAGAAACCTGTCTGGGTATAGAGGATGCGGTTGCATTCTTTACTAACTTGTACAGGTGATGCTTCTAAAAATAGCACACTAAGATAATACTAGAATATAGCCTATAGTGTGGGGCAGGATAGTGTAGTAGTGGCCAGGCCGGGAGGGTTTAATCCCCAATGTCTGCAGTGTACCTGTGTTTACAGTGAATTGTGAAATCAGATACAGGTCATTCGGGAGCAGGTAGGGGTTAGGTTGTTTCAAGTTGCTTTGGATGAAAGCATCTGCTAAATGAAATAGTAATATATGTCCTGCATGGGACAAAGTTGGCAGAACGTTTTTTGTTTTGTGCTGTTTTTTAATAATTATATTCTGGGAGGAGGTATTTTAAGATAAAAGAGTCGTGATTGAGTCACTGTCTCGCTGGGTTTAGGTTGAGCATATGACCATAGGGCCACTCATCAGGGTGAAAAATGTGCAACGGAAAATTGTTTTGTTTGATGCTTGTTTACGTTGCGGTAAATGATTCAATAGTGAGAAACAGGATCTCCAATCAATTACGAAAGGGAGGATACATCGTGGGTCTGGATACCCGGGGGCCAGTTTCTTCCCCCGTAATTTAAACAAATAAAAAGCTATCAGTTGCCTTTGAAGCTTTTATGGCGGGTTGACTCATTTATCCCTTTTCCTTGAGGTTTTTAAGGTCAAAACACCCCTCTAAACACGCCTCACATTTTTGGTTCCCCCTTTCACCCACATGTTTTTTTTGCTTAATTGCCTTAAAAAATATGATTGCCATTCTCTGAAAGACTCCCATGTAATTCTTTACAGCTTTTTTTTGTCTTTTTTTAGTACGGGCCTCTTCTCTTTCATCTCTGTTCTCTTTTTTTTAATGGCTTATCAAATAGAAAGCACATGATGATCTCTTTAAAATCCATGTTCACATCACACACACACACACACGCACACAGAAAACTGACGATTGGGAGGAAGGGAGGGGAAAGGGGGTTAAGACGGAGGAGAAAAGCACATCTGTGGCGCAGTGTTAATTATTAGGAACGATTGAAGGAGGGAGTGAGAGAGGGAGAGAGAGGGAGAAGAGAACGGGGACTTTGGAATGAGACGCTTCTCAGATCTTCTTCCAAGTGCCTGCGCCCGTGGTGGTGGTGGTGGTGGGCGGTGGCAGTGGTGGTGGTTGTGGTGACGGTAGTGGTGACGGTGGAGGTGGTGGTGTAGGTGGTGATGGTGGTAGTGGATGGTGGACGTGGTGATGGTGGTGACAGTGTTGGTGGTGGTGGTGTGGATCGTTTTCCTGGTCCTGGTTGAACTGTTTAAGTGCTTATGTACACATCTGTGTACACATGTGTCTGTGAGTGTGTGTGTGTGCGTGTGCATGTGTGTATGTGCATTTCCAAAAACAAAAAAACTTACAGGAGAATTAGTGACAGAGCTGACAACAAGCTGTAAAGTGACTTTGTTTGATTCACAAGCACTGTGTTCATCCCTCGAAGAGACAGAACAGAATAAACACAGCCTGGATGACAGTTGATAACATTAACCCGTTACAGGGCCTGTTTGAGTTATTATACCAACCTTTTCAACTCCTTCTCTCAAACCAATCCCATCCCATCAACAGTGTCCATTTCTGTCACAACTAACCAACACTCTTGCTGGTTAGGAGGGAAAAGTCATTCCACTCCAATACCTCCAATACCTCTCTAATACATGCAGCAAAATATAAAAATCACAAGTGAGTTTTATTTTAAGCGAGCTCAGGAAGTTAGCTCAGGAAGCTACAGCAAGATTACAAGACAAGATGAGGCATCCCCCCCACCCCCTTTAATAACTGTTTATAATTAACCTTTGGGGGATTATATGTGATTTTCACACACCTCTTCTCTTGTTTTATTCATCTCATAAACAGCAAAGTGGAGCAGGTGTGAATCAGGTGTGAATTCTTGTTGAACACACTTTTACTTTCATGTGTCATTAAACCAGAGTATTCTGGGATGTGATGACACTCATAATTGTAGTGAAAGCGTTTCTGTGGTTTCTGTAAAAGGATAGGTTTGGATTGAGTAGCACTTTTGCTATTGGGTATTTATGCTTCCAAACTTGTCGATTCAAACAATATAGCACATAATGTTTGAGTAATGTATGAGAAATTAATAAAGAAGGTCACAAAGCCGATTGTGTATCATGCATACAATAATAGTTATGCTGCATATGTTGTACACTATGTGCTAATTACAGTAAGTCCATGCACCTTTTACAGGTATTTGTGAGAAAAATAATAGGCACATATAATAATACTTTTGCGAACAGCATCAGTCTGGCAAAAACATTTTGTTAACAAAAAGTCCCAACTAAATGAACAAAGCACAGTTTAGCACAGCGAACACACAGTCTAAAATATGTCTGACAACACAACTTGTCATCAAGAGTGAGAAAGATCATGACTTGGGTGCCGCCACAGACAGTCTTGAAATCACATCTTAGCATACCTGCCACATAACCCGATGTGTAGACAGTTTCATGTCACCTCAGTTTGGGCAGTTGGATAACAGCCCATTGGATACGCGTTTGGTTCTGTTGGAAAACAGCCCAAACATACAGTTGAAGGTGACAGCTGATGTGAGAAAAGCCTAGCTGACTTGCCGCAAACCTCATGTGTCCCGACGACGCCGTAGCTTAGACGCCTTATAGCGCCACACGTAGCTTTTCCTTGACGCCATCGCCATCTCCCCAATAAAGACCAAGAAGGCCCCAGCCCTTCTTCAAAAAGTCGTCTCTGCTCTCAACCGCTCTTTGGGTGCACACCATTTAGCCCGCAAAAAGAGAGCGTGTCTCACACAGCTAATCCATTCTATAAAACCACACGGCTAGACAAGCAGAAAAAAAGACTTCATATTGAACTTTCACTGAGGCCCTGACAGCTCAACACATCCAACAGCTTGATGGAGTTTCAGTCTCTCTGTGGCGGAGTTAAACAAACACCGCACAGACGTTATTTATAGCTGATGTTTAATATAGTCTGTGTGAACCCGAAGCATACTTTTTCCACCTAAGGTAGAACATTGACAGCGAAGATGAAGCGCCGCCATTTGTCAGGCTGGAATGACAATGCCAAACCAATAAAGTTGGGGACTTTCAAGGCTTGGGAAGGTAAGTGTGGAGCTGTTCTGCTGAGGATCACTTGCCAATGGTGGCCCCCACAGTTCATAAAAAATATTTGACAAAGCAGCAATCTGGACTGTACCAAAGGCCAAAGACAAGCGGGAGAAGCACATTGTTCGGAACTAGACTAAAAGATATGATTTCGCCTGGAAATGTACAATCAAGACCTTGTTTCCAAACGGCTGCGCCAAAAACGTCTCCTCCGCAGCCCTGTTTTTTGTTATGCAACAGGAAGTTCTCGATTCACATTGCGGTTTGGTCGTAATCAGCTGCCAGGTGACAAACAGAAAACAAAGATGAAAATCAAATACAGAGATAGGGATGACGGACCTGGCGAAGGCAAAGCCCTAGTTCTTGGGAAGTGAAGAACTCACTGAGTAATTCCCAAACATTCACGGTTCAGAATAGATCCGGGGTGGGCCCACAAACCGCATGGCAGGGGTCAACGGGAGTCGGTGGTGGTCATGGCTGGCGAGTATCGGTCAGCGGTGTGGTTAGCTCAGAGTGGTGGTCTGGGATCTTCTGCCAAGCTCTCTGGGGCAGTCACAACAGTGGTTCTCATGGGTGCTTCTGCCTGTCTGTGTCAACAGCCACACTTCCTATCCACTCTTTCTTCTCCATTTTTTCTCTCTGGAAAGACAAACGGTCAGAACCATAGTGATCACAAGCGTGGATCAAGCCATACGATGTGTGAGCGGACCACAGTGAAATAGCAGACCAAAATAAGCCGCGCTCTTCGCTACGTTCATCGTAGATCGTTCCCGTGCTGCACCAGAGTACACCACCTCCCAGTGACCTCTTCGAACACTTTCAAAGAAGACCATCCCGGCGGCCATGTTGGATGTGTCAACATTTAGCGTACTCAGCAGGCTGAGACAGATGTTCTTACGGTGTTTATCTGTTATTTCCTTTGATGCACTGCTTCCCATCTCTTCCCCGCTTCCCCTTTAATTTCCTCACTTTTTTTTCCCTCCATTGTTTTACGGAGGAATTGTCACACATGGTTTTGGGGTAACATAGACCAGCTATGTGGCCTGTCCACCTACCGAGTACCTTAGCTTATTCTATGACTTGTTGAATCTAGGCTCTGACTTTCCAAAACCAGATTGTCTAACTTCCGAGTAACACACAATTTCTTTCTCTTTTTTTTTCTATGTTGTGACGATACACAGGTCCAGCTTGAATCCATCTCGTACGTACGAAAATGTAGGTCTACTGATAAATCAAACGTCTTGCGACTCAGAGGAGATTTCCACCACATAATGATGGAATGCGAAAGAGATATAGAGTGCAAAGTGATGCAGAGCAGAGCCACAGTCAATAGCAGTGTAGCGCTCTCTAACGTCCAGAGTCCACGCATAGCCATTGATCACCATTACAGGATTCTCTTTGTAGTCAACGGCGATTTCCGTTTGTCTTCACACATGGTACTTATGAGAGCACTCTCTCAGAAGTACCATGCTTGGGATTATATCTGTTTCTGATGCACCTCAGGTAGTTCCGCATAAGCCATTAACACTAAGAATGTAGACCTACTAAATATAGGTTTCTTTTCTGAACGATTCCAGACAAATTTAACATAAAACCTTAACAATTTACTGTTCAGTATTTGGAAACCACAACGCCAGTTTTAAATTAGAGCTTGGGTTTTTCAGGTTCGGCCAAAAAATAAAACTACACCTACATGTCAGATTTATAAGTTGTGATTTGTGATTAGTTGTTTGGCCGGCGTGATTGAATATGACACTAGTATGGAAACTAATTCCTTAATGTGACGGTTCCTTAATTTGGAGCTTGTACTTCTGAACCCATGAGTTAAAAGTGATTGATTTTTTGGGAGGTAACTTCCTGTGTGTGTTAAGAAAAAACCCTGAACAGCTGTGGCTGCTTCAATCTGTTGGCTCACTTAATGCATATCTTTCCATAAGACCCTATGCAATGACACTTTGAACAAAAACCATACCACATTACCAATCCGTGTTTCTGTCATATCCGATTATATTCTATGTGTTCACGTAAACCCTTTCATTTTTTTGTATGAAACTGAAAATGGCCAGTTCTAGTACCACGTCCCTAGGTGGATATAAAGAATAACTTTATTTTTAAATATATTCATGCAAGATCAGGAAATAAAATGAGGAGCATGCCAAAATCGAACAGATTTGTAGTATAGCGATGGACAAAAAAAGTATAAAATAAAAATCTACTATTGTCATACTTAAATAGGGTTGTCTATAAACCAAAGGGTTGCTGGCCTGGTTCATATCTCTGCTCCACCTCCCTGAGAAAGACACCTAACTTCTAACTGTGCAGCGTGTGCATGAAGCAGTGCATGTGAGGCATTGAAGGCAAGGGCTTCAGCCGCAGTGGTTTAGAAAGGCTTTATATAAATGCAGTCCATATAGACAACCATTTGAAAAATTGAGCACTGCGGAGCCTTGAGATGGGGGTGCCATTATATATGATAAAATACATAAACAATCCAACAGTTTTCTTTACAACCACCTTCCCACAAATCCACCAACTTTGACGCTTCTTTGCTGTGGACACATTTACCTATTGCTCCCTATTGCTCCCAGGAGGTAAAGATTGCTGACCACACATTGAAACAGTATTTCAGTTTTATAACCCTGTGATTATACAAGATGGTGGGATTTGTATTTCAAATATATGTGTTTGGTTTTATTGTGTGCAGGCAGAATAGTGTAGTGGTTGTAGGGTGTTTGACTCCCAGACGAAAGGTAATGGGTTCGAGCCCCAATGTCCGCAGCCTAACTTGCAGGCATCTTTGCGCAAGATGCCTAAGCCCTACCTGCTCCTTAATGACCTGTATCTGAATTCACTCTAAGTCGCTTTTTCATAAAAGCATCTGCTTAAACAGTAACAGTAGTTTTTTACTCAATGATTCACTCACTTTCCCGAACCCCTAAAAAGTTAAAGGCTATTGTTTTCGGAACAATCAAGAGTGAGAGAAATATTCTTCTTTTATGCCATAACCCCCCCCCCCCCCAAAAAAAAACAAAAAAAACCCAAAAACCTGGGTCTGTTGTCATCAGTACCAGAGGCCTTTCCTGCAATCTGGTGAGCATCTGACCGTTATTTAAGCCTGTCTCTCTCTACTGTCACAATGATGAACAAACACTCAGCTGGGGCCCCCAGGGGCCTCCTTGAAGAAAGAAAAAGAAAAACCAAAAAAAGAAAATGAAAAAACACACACAACCAAAGAGATCTAAATTGAGACTGTGACTGACATGCGTCGCAGGGAAGGTTGTAATCAGAGCTGGCTCAGACAGAGAGACCCATCCATCCCTTCACAAGAAACACACACCCACACACACACACACACACACACGCGTGCACCACAACAAAATACAATTCTGGCTGAACCTCAGAGGGGTTAGACACACAGAGGAAGGACATTGCTGTCGACTCTGGTTGCTTCAGAAGCTCGCTCCCCTTTTAACTGGCGTTGCGTGCGGCTGTGGAGTTCATCAACGCCGTTGATGTAATACTGGTCAACCCAGATCTATGCTGTGTTGTATCAGCGTCATCAGACACACTCAGAGTATAGCCAGCCAAACAACTGATTTCATGATAGCTGATTGTTCTCTCCGACAACCAGGGATAAACAATGATAAACAATGGTGAGGCAGCAAACAATGCTTACCTTCAGAGTTAGTTTTTTAGTGTTTTAAAGAATTATAAAGACACCTCTGGTCAGTGTCGAGCTTATTCAGATGGGCAAATCAACAACCAAAAAATAGACCACGAGATGTTGTCAACAAATGTTGAAAGCCATATTTTAGACTCAACATACAATATCATTATGTTTAATTCAGTGTTATCCGCAAATCCATCATTCCATGTCCATCATTGTGAAATCCTGCGATGAGGTCGGAAAGGGCTCTCCAAACCCTGATTTCGGGCTTGAATAAAACTAGATGGACCTTGGGTATTATGTGTGTTATTATGGAAGCATCTCTCAGCTTGGAAATGAATGGATGCAAGAGCCAATATAGTGATATTGACCACAAATGAGTGATTGCGTGTTATTTTCATTCAAACCTTTACACATACTTTACTTTATCTTTAAAATATATTCCTTCGGCGGCGCCTTCATGCCGGTGCCAAAAACAGGGGTCGAATTGTCTAAAATACAGTTTTGATCTGGATGAAGCCTGAATTCCTTGGCGTTTACTTTCCCTCAAGAGGGCAGTGTTTGAACAGAGACACACGGGCTTGCAGCTCTCACCAAATCCAAAAATTCAAGATATAGGCCTACAACCACAGACTAGTCTATTCTCGATTCAACTCTATAAACTATAAACGAATACCAGTCACTTAACACCGATAGGCTGAAGAATATGCGACACTTATATGCGGCATTAAAGTTACACTATTGCAATGTGTTTAATAATAGATATGTACTTCTATGTTTTTTAACCTGTATCCATTACACGGGTTAACCGACATGCATATTTCTAATCAGGAGGATTAAGAGCACATTTTAAGCGTCATTGGAACAGCCTTAGCCTCTCGCTAGTGCGACACGAATTCCCAAATAAACCACTTCAAAAAGACGGCTTGCGTTCGTTCTGGAAACACGTAGCGCAGAAAGGAAAAAAAGCCGCGATGCACTTGACTTCAACGCAACAATTTGATGTGTCGGTTCAACCGAGCGCGTGCTCCCCCCTACCTCCTTCCCGCTCTACCCCAGGCACGCGCGCACGCGCGCGCGCGCGCATCTG
>OMKN01050856.1:2965-19471 GCA_900302345.1 Melanonus zugmayeri | reverse complement strand
TAGGGTGGGGAGGATGTGCTAATGGTTGGGGAAGCGGAGGGGTGGCTGGGAGAGCTAATGGGGCTGATACGGTGGTAATGAGGAGAAGAGAGACAGCATTATGTTAGGGAAGGGTCAGCTTCATCAGCCTATAAACAAACAGACGCGCGTTCACACACACACACACACACATACACGCATGCACGCACGCATGCACAGGTCTGTGTGGTCATGGACAGTGCACGGACACACACACACAGGAGGATATAAATAATAAGATGCCTTGTGAACACACACACACATCAATCATGGATATATGCACATACACAGTAGGATTTAAAAGATTCCAAAAATCGGTTTAATTATACCCCTGAAAATCAAGACAGAGTGATTGGTGTACTTGAGTGCATAAATCAAGCAGGAACCTCAAAGTCACACTAGGTAAAACAAACAGATGTTACTGCTCATCCAGCCATAATGTATTGTGGTCCATTGGTAAAACAAGCACAAACAAACACACACACTCAATCACACAGACAGCCTTCATCTGTTGGTCAGCTTAGCCTTGTGAAATGCACACCACATAATTCAATGCACCTTAAACTGCACAAAGTCATAGCAGGTGCATACACGTGTGTTTGTGTGTGTGTGTGTGTGTGTGTGTGTGTGTTTGCTGAAATCGATCAAGCGAGTACACATGCACACACACAGGCACACACACACACACACACATACCCCAGCTAACCGTAACACCGCTTGCTGCGATGTGCCCGATGTGTTATTCCTCAGCCCTTCCCCTCAGCGTCTGACACTGACACTTCATCATTTAGACATGTCTACCCTTCTCATGGCATTTATCTAAAAAAAATCTTAAGTTAAGAGTTAAGTATATACATACCATATATATATAAGGACCTAATGCACCCCATATGCCTGCAGGCCATAAACAGGGAGGGGAGCCAGCCGGGCTAATTGATTAAACAGAGAAGAAGAATGTGTTCCCCAGCGTCCATTCATTCATCCATTGTCACCGCAAACAACAAGCAAGGCGAAGTGAATTCCTCTTGAGAGCCCACATGCAGAAGGCTTCCATCATCAGATCTCCAACAATCTGCTTCAGGCAAGCCTGCACCCCCTCCCCCCCCTTATATTGGCATTGTGTCACCACTCCACAACTTTGCCGCTGGACTGCAATTAAATAAAGCACATCTGATGAAAGCATCAAACATCTTCTCTAATTGCCAATCTGTCATTAGGCGGTGCCAGCTTAATGCTGTTAGGGACATTACTGTGTGTGTGTGTGTACGTACTGTATAGAGCGAAATGTATTGAGATGTGGAAATGTTTTGTGCGCAGTTTTTTTACATGTTCTTTGTGCACACGCATACATTTGTATCGAGAAACGTCTAATGTGAGGTGTGCCTTATATTTGGCACAAGTCACTGTGCACAAGACACTGTCTGTGTGCACGTACTGTGCTACCTCCTAATTCAAACAGTGGCAGCGACTGAAACGTATTCTAATTACCAACGAGGTTAAGAGCGGCCCCTTTTCACGTGCACTTTCCAGTTACAGTTTTTTCAGTAAATTTGATTAGTGCACCTCGCCAAGACCACCTTTGTTTTTTTTTACATTTTCCCAGGCGGAATAAGACCCCCCATGGCGCTCGGAAGCCCATCAATAACAAGCCGCAATCAGCTCCACATCTGGCCGTGTGACCTTTAGAGGGATGATGGATGCAGAGGCGGCGGTGAAGGTGGTCGTCGTGGGGTTGATCCTTTAGTGACAAAGCCCCTCAGTGGCACCTGCTACACAGCAGCACCTGTGCGGGGTGTCCAGCCTCAAGGTGTCGGGAAGGACAACCGTGAGACCGCGGATCTTGTAATCGGTGTAAATAACGGTGGATCGTCTCGGTGTAAATGACTTGGGCAGATGTACATCATCAGCCAAGGTGCTCTTGACACGTCGGCCTCCATTCCACCTGGATTCACCTGCGCCGTGACCTTATCTCGTTTTCCTACTCGCCTTTCTCTCTCTCTCTCTCTCTCTCTCTCTCTCTGTTTTCTCCAAAGATGCTTCTGCATCGCCATGGCAACGTGCTTGATGCCCTCACTCTCCCCCCCATGGTTTCTGGGGTCTTTTTGCATGCCATAAATCATTTCATATGTGAGCAAAAGACTCTGCTGCGCCACAGACGGATATAAACTGCTCCACCCACTCCATGTAATCCCTCCAGCGAATGGAAAGGCAGTAAGCCTGTTACTGGAAGATTTGCATAAGGAGAGATTGGTAATGCCACCACATGCTCGGCCGTATGTGTTCTTCGAGGAGGAAACCATGTCTTTTTCTGTTATATATAAACCTTCAATTCCTGTGAAGGAATAAAGGCATTATTAAAAATGCAAAAGGAGGACATTAGATCGGTTTGGTACACGGTTCTACTGTTAAGGCCGTAAAATGAGCTCCTTCACTGAACTGTTAAGGCACTGTGGGTATTTCCAATAGACATTCACTACTTTTATTCAGTAACACAAATTAACCCGGATCACCTTCCATAACGCTGGGAATTTCCTTCCATAAAATTCCTCATAAAACACCACAAGACCATTTAACATAACAATTCATCAAGGTAATGAAATGGCAGAATTACAAGGGGATAAATCTTGACCATGATAGATGCTTGGCATTGTCGTCATTGGTTTACTGATTAGCCAGTCAGAATGGGATGATTCTGACCACGTCTTGTGCTGTTGGTATTTCACTTGCTGTGTTTCATACCTTGTTTCATTATTCTTATTTGACAGAAAGCAGAGCGCTACAGTATTGTAGAATAGTAAGTGTTACGTTAAAGGTTCATTCCCACGTTTCCTTCGCTTTAAATTATAACTGACTATAATGTAACTATATTAGCTAATTATTAGGTGGTCCACACTGTTGGACCACCACTTGTTTAAATTCATTCATCAGAGTAATTTCAACTCATTCATCAGAGTAATTTCAACTCATTCATCAGAGTAATTTGATGTATATGGCAGGGCTCTCTTGCCCACACTTCAGCCATGCAGAAAAAGTTCACTGTTAATGTTAAAGGTATTTTAAGGTATGTTAAAGGTGTTTTAAAACTGCTCTATGATGAAAGACATGAATGTGTATGATGAATCACATAACACAGGTGTTTTATTTCACGGTAAATGTTTCTCTTTTTGAAGTGATTTTGATGAAAGCCTCCCTCGCCATACACCACTTTGGAGATGTTTTTTTTTTGTAACTAAATGTTCCAGTTAAGTTTTATGGGAGTTATGGGAAGTTAAGTCTTCAGATTTAATTACAAAGGAGAGATATTTAAACTCTGCGGTTGGGGGGGGGGGCTTTCAGCTCCATTATATTACCATAGACACTAGCGTGGACATGTGTGTATTTCCGTGTCCTTATATTACATGTTCCTGTACACTATACACATGTTCGCAGTGGGGTTGTAGAGCTGTTTATCATGGGAGTGGAGCAGCAACCCGGTTCAGTACAGTGTGTGTTACCGGCCTACCAGATGGTGTGTGTCCCACACCAGGCTGCCTGCTAATGAGTAGAGTGCGGCCAGAAGACACGGGCAGCTGCTCCACCATGGAGAAAACACATTTACCCACAGTGCACTCATTTCATCACTTTAGGCTTTTGGATGCCAGTCTATGGCTGTGTCTCGAACGGAAGGCAGCTGTCTGCTGCCTTGCTGTCTAGCGAGGCAGTACCTTTGGAGGCTGTGTTTTTGTATGAAGTTACCTGTAAAGGAATCTGGATTGAGACGGACTTCCAAGGCAGCATTCCTGTACGTCCTCACGTCCTCACGTCACCAGAAAGTCCGCCGTCAACAAATGCAAAAGTCAGCACACATTTCTTAAATAAGCATTATCCATCTAAATAGAATGGATACTCAGTGACTAAACTGCCGATTTCTCTGTAGAAAAAAATCTGAGGTTAAAAAGTCAATATAACTTATATTTGTACACGAACTCTGGGCTGTCGCTCGCCATTGCTTTTCTCCTTGTCGGAGCAGTGGAGCGGGCGAACGGGATTGTGGGATATCTTGACCCACGAAGGACGCATCTATGCTGCCTTCAGAACCTGTCTAGTCGGAGGCACCTCAGCAGGCAGCGTCATTCGATTGAGACGTGACTTGATGCCTCCTTGCCTCCGAAGGCTGCCTGAATAGGCCGCATTTTAGCCGTTCGGGACACGGCCAAAGATACATTGTCGACTAATGCTAATGGGAAAGTGACAGAGTGTAAGTTCAATCAAAAAAGAATAACGACATAATTACATATATCAAGTCCCCATGAATCTATCTCTTTTACCAAGCGATCAATCTCACAGATTTGAAAATTATACTACAAAATGAACCATGAAACTAAAATGTAAATAATACATTTCATATTGAAAACTATTCATGTCTTTCTGTGTGGTATATATATATAATACTAAAGTTTAGGGCTGTGTAACTGGACCAATATACATATATTACTAAAGTTTAGGGCTGTATAACTGGACCAATATACATATAATACTAAAGTTTAGGGCTGTATAACTGGACCAATATACATACAGTGGTGTAGTCTAGTTTATTGTAGTGGGTATACTGTGATGACTCTTCCCCCCCCCCAACCTTGCACCCCCGTCCCGGAGCGACACCACATAAGCGCCACCACACTCTACGCACTAACGCATACAGTACATGCATTCACACATATATCATATTCTTGTGATGTCATGTCTTGAGACTGAAATATCGTAAATCATATGCAAAAACTGACACAAATGATTCCTACAATATTGATCTAAATAAAAATATCAATATTAAAATCATTGTACAGTGAACTGTTGTTGACATATAAAAAATACTGCTAATTGACACCCATAGTCTACATACGTGTTGCCAGATTGACAACTTCACTGCTAACCTTTTCCTCTGCTCCGCTCGCATTCACCGTCACTCTCTGCCGCTTGCTCTCTCACTCGCTCAACCACACACACATTACGCGCTGCGCCATTCCCCTCTGCATGTTCGCCAAATTTGTTCATTTTTCTGTCACATCTCTCAACCCAGTATTTGCGAAAACGAATTGCTGAAGTGAATGTTCGGTCACAAAACTATATTGCGTATCCTTGTGCATTTTTAAGTGGGCATACGGAAATCCTGGAGCTTTCATAGTGGGTATAAGAGCATATACCTGTGTATCACGTAGACTACACCACTGTATACATATAATACTAAGGTTTAGGGCTGTTTAACTAGACTTAAATACATATATGTGTGTATTTCTGCTCATCCAATACATATATATGTATTGCATGAACTGCATTTACTACATTTAGACACATGGTTAAAATCTAATTTTATTCCGTCTGTGAGGAGCAGAAACTTCTACTGATAGACGGCAGAGAGGAATTTTACATTAGGGCTCTACAAGAAAGGACAAAGCCATATCATCTAACATCACCCACAATTCTCATCTTCTGCTGCTATCTCCTGTTCGCCAGACTGCCCTCTGCATCCCGCTTCTGCAAGGATTATGTGGACATTCTGTGTGTGTGTGTGTGTGTGCACATGTGTGTGTGTGTGTGCACGTGTGTGTGTGTGTGATTAAGAGCAGTCTGGCGTGTATTTCTGCTCATAAATCATATCCTTTATCTTTACTCCAGCCTCAATAAAACCTCCTCTAAATGGAAATGGATTCATCTAGCGAAGACAGAGTTAGGGATTGCTTTAAAATAAAGTCATATTGTATAAATCAAGTTGGGTTTAACAGGGCTGGCATAAACCTGAAGCAGCAAGATTTACACTGTTCTGATGATCCAAACTAGTTTCACGCACGCACACATGCACAGGCACACACATGCATGCACGTGCACACACGCACACACACACTTTGTCTTGGATGACAAAGTTTCCCAATTCCAGCCTTGCCGACATAATGAACACTAAATGACACCGAATGTGTAGATCGGTGTGTATGTCTGTGTATGTGTGTGTGTGTGTGTGTGTGTGTATGTGTGTGTGTTTGTGCATGACTGTGTATGAGTGTCTCACGTTAAACAAAATGTTAGTTGAAGAGAAAAAGATGGAGATAAAACGTAGAATTAAAATATTTAAATGATGCGTGAATAGGGATGGGTACCAAATTCGGTACTTTCACCAGTACCGACCGAATAACGTCGGTAATACTGAGTACCAGTTCACGTAAAGTCAAGCGGTACCACATTTCGGTACAAAAAAAAACAATTACCTGAACATAACATAGAGTTGTATCATGAGTGACTGTGAGAGAGTGCAATGAAAGCATGATGAATGAAAGATTTTCTGAACTTGACCTGAAGGCAACATTGCACGCACGAGAACGTGATTACGTCAGCTAGTTCAACAACACAGCAGCTATGTCGAGTCGAAAGAGGTCGAAAGTTTGGCTCCACTTTTCAAAAATCGACGTGGACAACGCTCGCTGTAACATCTGCAATGCAAAGTGCAAGGCTAGCCAGGGCAATACTTCTAACCTGATGAAGCACTTGTTGTCGCACAAGATCTATCTCAAACAATTTTCGATAGCCTCAAAGCTAATAAGTCTCCTGGACCCGCAGTAGGCACAGTAGCTAACGTTAGCACGCCTACAGCCAGTGGCTCGTCCCCGGCAGCCAGCGTCGCCTCGACACTGGCTGCCGGCGGACCTGTTTTTATTGACAGGTCAGCCTATCAATAAAGGTAACAGTGAGAGCTGCAAAGAACTGCTGAGTAGTTTAAGTTGTTCATGCTGGAGTAGTGTGTTTTAATACTTTGAGTTGTAAAATACAGTGGCTTTATTTAAATATATTACATTTGATTTCCTCAGATTAAATATATTGTCCCCCCTCGCCCTTTTTCCCAGAGAGGAAAAGAAAGGAGAGGGAGGTTAGGGATGTTTTTGTGTCTGTGATATTATAGTTCTATTATTATAGTTCTATTATAGTGTTTGATGTTGAATTGGGAAATAACAAAAATAATTTAAGTTGTTCATGCTTAAGTAGTTTATTTTCTACTTTGAGTTTATTTAAATATATTTTTATATTGCATTGTATTACCCAATTACCTCAGATTTAATCCACTCTTCTCCCCCTCAGCATTCTTCAAGGAGAGGAAAGGAGAGGGAGGTAGTAATGTTTTTGTGGCCGTGATATGACAAACAAATAGTTTGATGTTGAATTGAGAATTGTTTAGACTTTTTTTTTGGTTTACAAATGAATCTTAAAAAAGTACCGAAAACGGGTACCGTTGGGTACCGGTACCGATTCACGGGTACCGGGTATCGGTACCGTATCAGTTCAAATGTAAACGGTACCCATCCCTATGAGTGAATGAATAAACCATTCCATAGACCTAGTACTGTTGAATGACTTCATTCACCTCTTCAACAGTGGTCCTTAACACGTAATCTCTGTCAGAAACGTTTGACGTCAGAAAGGCACCATTCATTTCACCATACCTTTCTTTCATTGTTAAAAGTTCCCCATTTCAGTTTTCAACACGTTATTACGAAAGATGATATGTTCAAGGTGTGCAATTTAAATCATGATACACAGGGAGGTGTTACGGGGTGTTTGTGAGGAAGCACACGCACGGCAGGGAAAAGGGTACAATGCCTCGCTGGGCATTTTAATAACAAAAAGGGAGAAGCCTGGATAAAGCGAGCTGGAGGTGAGCTGACCGGGGCTCTCCAGGATGGTTCTGCAGCAGAGAAGAAAAACAGAGTAAGTGACAAGTCGAGGAAAAAACACGAGCGAACATAAAGCAAGTCTCTCTTATGAAAACAACGATCATCATCTATACTTGCCAGAAGTTTCAAAGGGAAGATCTGGCGACGAGTGACGGGAAGACCGGGGTTCTTATAGCCGACAGAGTGAGGTGATCAGTGGGAACACCTGTGCACGAGCCGAGGTGTTGGGCGTGGCAGGCAGGGTAACGGGAACAGGAAGGGAATGTGGAGGTGGAACCGTAACAGGGAGGTTCTTGGTGGTTGTGTTTGAAACGTGAAGTGTGTTTCAGTGCTGCATGAAACGCTCTGCAGTCGGTATCATGAGTGTGAGACCGACCTGATGCATATGTTACACATTGGATTGTAGCTTACATGTCATTCGATCTTAGCTCATCAACAAAAAAACACAAAAAAACAATCACAAATAAAAACCAAGTGTTTGGCCTTCCCTCAGTGGGGTTGAGAGCGGAGTCTTAGCAACAAGAGGCGAGAGGGAGTGCCATTGTTACGGAGGAGGAGGGGTCCTTGGAGAACGCAGTCAACCAATCAATTAAAATGAAAGCACAATGGCGCACGCGAGAAAAAGTGTCCGTGTCCCAAAAGGAGGAAATAATTCCCCCCGCTGCCATTCATCAACCGCACCGCACTGAAAGTTAAACCGGTCACGCCCAGCGCCAGCGTGACCGCTTCGAGTTGTGGTCCTCGGAGCGCGCCAACGCGGTGAACAAAACAGCCACTTTCATTACGGAAAGAGACTCTTTATCAGTACAAAGAAGGGGGTGCTCTTTGTTTTGTTTTTTTCCTCCTTGTCTCGCGTTCCTCTTCGTCCTCTTATTCCCACGCTGCTTTTTTCCATCTTCCAGTGCATTAAGGGACGTGGCGGTTGATGAAATGGCCTCTGCGTGCCTGATCCGAGCCAGGACCGCTCTCTATGGATGCAGACTTCAGGGTTCCCACCGATTTTCCGATGTCGATTGAGATGTCGCTGAGGTGGTGTCTCTGTGGGCCACTTGAAATAAAATGCAGAATGGGCCTAATTAGGGCGATTACATTAGAAAGCTGAAAGACCTTACTATCTATTATTTATTTATTTGTGTTTTTGATTACCAGCGTGTTTTGATCTTACTAAACATATTCTACGTAGGCCTAGTGTTACAGCATGTAAGAAACCTTTTATTTCATATTACTTTGGGACCGGGTTGAAATTTGAATTTGTCCTTTCGCGACAATTGATTGGCAATTGATTACATTTGCGCAAAACTCCAAGCGACGGCTATTTCCAGTAGCTGTAAGATGACATCAAAAGAACAGCCCTCTCTGATTGAACTCAATGACTCAGCCAGACATGAATGGATTCATAATAGACTGTCTTCTTGTCATTATCCCGTGGTTCAAAGACAATGCAGGAACAGCGCATGAGTGGCAGGCAGCTCCTCTGATGTCAGTCCATTTCCTGTTGATCGGCCGTCTCCTCGTCTTATGCGAACAAATCGAATCGTTTGCGGAATCTCAATTTATTTCAATCACACAAGTTAGGCTTTTGTGAACAAGGACCTTTTTCAGTCTTTCCGTCAAGTAATCAGGCATACAAGTCGAGCACGATCACCTTGATCTTGCAATGTATTCACGTTGTGATATTGTTATTGAGGCAGCCGCTGGATTGATCACATCTTGCTATCCTTCCTAAAAGGACACCGTCATCATGAAATGTTAACAAATCACCACTTAGTCAACACTCAGTGGACTTATATTTGTCGGATTGGGTGATACTGTGCATTTTTAGACTTCCTAGCCATTCCTAGGTGACTAAAAGCATTAAAACAGACTCTCCGCCTGAACAATGTCCTCTTAATGAGTGTGCCCTAGATTTTTCATGACTAATCTCGGAGGAAGGCGTGCTTTTGTGTACTTCCTCTCACATCAGTCATAAACCCCTGTAAAAAAAAAAGTGAAACTCTGGAAAGAGATGCTTCACTTCCTTAATTACTTTGTCACTTGGCCATATTTATTTGCATACCTATAATGGCTATTGCTTCACCTAATGGAAAAGGCGTATAGGAAAGTGTGCTTATAGGGGCAGTGGCTTTAAGTGAAATTTATGGCTACAGGTCATTAACTTAGTGGCTCGTGGCCAAAGAAAAATTCCACTCCTTAAATCAGATTTGAAATGGACTATGTTCCAACTTTGGATTCATGTGGTATCGCTTAAGTCTAGGCATGCATTTAACTAGTGACACTTAATACACCACACACAGTCACACCGGTCCCATAGTTAATGAGACTTTGGAGAAAAAAGAGAAACATATATTGCCCATATAATGTTGGAAACTATAAAAGCAGCACCTGAAACTACAGCGATGCCTAGGCTATATTTAACACACCGGGACAAAAACTGATAATTTTCCAAGAGCAGGGCCCTCCATTTGCGAGCGACCTCGCGCTAATGAAGGCAATTTTTCTAAAGTGCTTTTCTTGCCGGATGAGGTCGCATGTCCCCGTGTGACATTTCCCTTTATACGGAGCCCACCGGCATATGGCTGCTTCTATGGCTTGGTGTTGCCATGTGCCACGAGGGCGGAGGAGAGAGCGAAAATGTTTTCACGCTGCCCCCGCGCTTCCCCTTACATCACATGTTGTGTCAACATTTTATTAAAAAAAAAAGATTCTACACTTTGCGTCAAGGAAATATATGCAGACGACAAATTGACCTAAATGGTGGTTAATGGTTTCTGGTGGTTTGTGATTTCTCTCAAAATGATTCAATCAGATTCACAGCATACTGACCGCCGTCCCTCCTGAGTCCTTTCATTTGTTGAGTCCACTCTATTCACTCGCTCTCTCATGCCTTCTACCTCTCTCTCTCTCTATCTCTCTCTCCTCTGTCATGGCAGATAACATTCATTGGTTCATTGAGTGTAAACTCAGCATGGTGTGTCCTCCACGACTAGGTAGGAGGGTCTTGTCCAAATAATGACACACACACACACACACACAGCACAGTAAAACTTCTGACCTAATCTGGAAATGCACGCGTAAAGCAGTACACAGTACCCTCTACTGATGTCAAACACATACACTCCAAGACAGACCATGAAAATAAATACACACCTCCACATCTCTCCCAGTCATCTTCTACTATACTCTTTCTCCTCTTTTGTTCCTCGCTTGCTTGGTGGCTGTTGTTAAGTCAAGAACAGTTTCCCTCCCTCTCATTTTTCACTGTCGCCGTCTGTTGTCTGTGTGTATCTCCTTGTGCCCCGAGCCACGCGGCATCCTTTGGATTTGGGTTATGTTTCTGTCGGAAAAATTGTCTGCCAACTCTACTGTCCGCTACACTGTTTACTCCTCTGTTGTTTTCCAAAGCAGTGAATAACAGATGAATAACATCTCTTTTTGATTATGCCCTATGACTTCATTTTTTTGTTCTGTCTATCACCCTCACTCTCTATTCCTTTCCATCTCTCTCACTCACACTCCATCCATCTGTGACTGGCAACATTTCTGTGTGAGAGCATTTTCCATCCTGTGTGTGTGTGTGTGTTTGTGTGTGTGCGTGTGCGCGTCTGCATGTCTACGTCTATGTGCCTTTGCTTTACCATCAGAATGGTGTGAATCCTACTGCTTCGGGTATGTGCCACTCAATTTGATTGATTTGATATTACTTTATGTTAACAAAAATGTAAAATAATTTGTTTGTCAGTGGGTGTGTTGTCTCACTGTGAGTGTGTGTGTGTGTGTATGTGTGTGTGTGCAAGTGTGTGTGTGTGTATATGTGTGTGTATACATTTTGTGTGTGTGTGTATGCTGTGTGGTTCCACATCAGAGTGTACAACAGGCCTTGTGAGCAGCTGAGGGCCAATCTTCCAGCAGCAGACATGTCTTTTGTCAGTGTGTGCTGCTGAAAAACACCTAATCAGAATAACCTGCTCCCAAATATAAGCAGGGGAAAGGGAAAAATAGGACAGGCCGTGTCATAATATTGGGAACAGCAAAAGAGTTTCGGCTCCCGGCGCTTAATGCATGCGGCCACATGCTGCATACCAATGACACAGTGAGCCAGCCCCGTAACACACACGCGCACGCACGCACACACACACATGCGCGAAACATTCTGTTCATTCTTTACAGCATCAAATAACGCCTCGAGAAGCCATACAAGTCAATCACATGGAGATGGAAATGAAAGAGACGAAACGTAAGACTGACCATGGTACAAATCTGTGGAAATCTGTGGTCATTCATTCTGTGGCGGCACAATGAAGAAGCCGCAGCAGCATCTATTGTCTAATATTAATGATAGGACAGCCAGCATGTAGAGTCTCATTATTCAATCAGAACGGATCACTGGAAGTCTCGCGGCATGGAATATTACGGCCAGACAGCCCAATTAATCATCACATAGTGATGTATTTTAGTATCCAATTTGTGTACCGGCATGAAAACAGATCACATCTAATAAAGACGTGTATGTATTTTGATTAACTCAATGTACCTTACATGTACACACACTCATTCTTCACTCACAAACATGGACACTTTCTGTTCATGGGAAACCATTTGTTTATTATTATTATTATGAAATTATGAAATTATTATTACGTTGATCTTGATGTATCTTTTCATGAACTTCCATTCCTGTCAAATGAGCAAATATTGACGTGCAACAATGAGCTAATGTTAGGACTGGGAGAGTTGGATCCACAGGGGTGTTAAAGAGTGTGGGTGTGTGAAAGTGACCTGTTACATCACTTACATGACTGAGGGGGCGAGGAGAGGGAGAGAGAGAGGAGAGAGAGGGGGAGAGAGAGACTGTTTGTAAGAAGCCTGTGCATTCAACTCACTTTTTAAATAGGTCTCGATGCTTTGCCCACTACAACTCCACAGTGGGTTGGCCTCGATGTCTACCTGAGACCTGTCTGTCCGTCTGTCCGTCTGTCCGTCTGTCTGTCCTGTCTGTCCTGTCGGTTCTACTTATACAGTATGTGTTGAGCATCACATGCAACTGTGTATTTTCTCAATAAAGGAGAAGTTTAGAGAATACACCATTCATTCAGGATTCACAATTGCTTAACAGCCAGGTACAGTATTCACACGCACACACACACACACACACACACACACTCCTATTTAAACTGCAGAGCTTAAGCTATCATCTCTCATCAGCGCCATGCTTCTGCAGCTTAATAAAACTGCTCACTACTGGAATCGGCTTCCATGCACTGCTAGGGAAATGTAGTTTACTGCCTTTATTAGCGGTTCAGCAGATTCAGTGGGTGAGGACCTTCCTGGTAAAATAAAGGATAAATAAAATTGAATAAAGACAACTTTTACAGATAGATCTACTATATTTTGAGATTCAGATTCAGATTCAGACAACTTTATTTATCCCAGAAGGGCAATTCAGTTTCACAGCCTACCCAGTTCACAGAAAGTAGACATAGCATTCAAACATCAACATCAACAACATGCCAGTGACAACAGGTCAACATGGTACTAGAATAAAGCAGCAAGTCGCCACTTGGGCTTATGTGAGGAACTAATAAAAAAATAAAAAATAAATATATACTGTATATAATAATAATAATAACAATAATAATAATAATGAACACTTGCAGTCTACCCAAGTTTACAGGAACTGGTCTACATTTCAATTACTACTGTCGGTATTTAACAGCCTGATAGCAGGAATTAGCAAGAATTTCCTAAGGGGCATTAAAGCCATACCTCACTGGAGAGAACATGGTCAGATTGGCTAATGATTCCTTTTGCTTTCTGGACCACACGTTTCTTCCAGAGAGAGCACAAATCATTTTGCTGGACTCCATGATCCTGGAGCAGACTTTAACAATGCTGTTTAGACAATTCTTGTCCTTCACAGACAATCCATTGAACCAGCATATGAAAGAAAATGTTAAAAGGCTTTCGAAAAAGGATTGATCGAAGTTACATAGAATATTATCAGAGACACTAAACAAATTAAGTTTTCGCATCAAGTGAATTCTTTGTTGTCCTCTCTTGGCAATCGACTTTGCATCAAACTTAAGGTGGGAGTCAAACATTGTTCCTAAATACTTAGTATCTACAATTTGGACATCCTCACCATGTATAATGGTGTACTACTGGTTTTCCTAAAATCGATGATTAATTCCTTAGTTTTTGTCACATTAAGGTCAAGGAAGTTGTCATCGCACTATTTGACAAAGGTAGGTAAGGCACAGCCATGATCTGATTCTGAGCCCTGAAGAAGAGACAACAGGTCAGTCATGAGAAAATCATCAGAAAACTTTACAAGATAACTACCCTCTTGAGAAGTCCTACAGCTGTCTGTGTACATAATAAAAAGCAGGGGGGAAAGAACACAGCCCTGAGGAGAACCAGTGTTTGAGATGATGGCATTGGACATATGTCCATTTATAAAAACCTGCTGAATTCTTTCTGTTAGAAAGTTTAGAAGCAACATTCAAATCTGATCAGGTAACTTAAAATAAGAAGCTAGTCTCTCAATCAGAATATGAGGCTGCATCTTGTTAAAAGCTGAAGAAAAATCAGCAAATAAAAGTCTCACATGAGATTTAGGTTTTTTCAGGTGCTTATATACTCTGTCTAAAATGAAGAGCTTTGCATCTTCCACACCTTTACCAGCTTGATAGGCAAACTGCAGTGGGTCTAGTTTGCCATCAATTAAGGAGACAACTTTATCTTTTAAAATTTTCATCACAAGGGATGCAAGTGCGATCGGTCTGAACTCAATAAGTTCTCTAGGGCTTTTTGATTTGGGAACAGGTATATGATTTCCATATAATTGGTATCTGGCCACACTCGGCACATATCTGAAAAAGTGTTGTAAAGACCTCACTGATATCCTCACATGATATCGTTCTGAGGTACAAGGGACTCTCTCAACATAGAGACAGTACATGAGAAATGAGACCTTTCAAAACGAGTGAAGAAGGAATTAAAACATTTTGCTAAATCAGCATCATCCACACTAGTGAGTTGCCTGGTCTCACATGTAAACTGATTGATGGATGCCATTGATTTTATTCCTTGATTTTATTCTGACCGTAATGAATACCATAACAGATCTACGGGGTGCTGGTTCACGTTCAATCGGATGAAAGAGTGCCAGGAAAATATCATCATGTTTAAGGTATAGGATAAAACCACACAATTATTTCCCATTTTGGACAGCATTAGGAGATAAGTGTCACAGGTGCCATATTTGTGCCAACTAGTAATTCAACAGTTGGTTGGCAGTGCATCAGTTAACACACAGATCATGCAGATAATGAATGGGTGGCTTGGATGTCTCCATTTTGTAGATCTGCATTAAAAAGTAAGGCACGATGGTTCTTAAAATCGTTTAACACAGACCTACTCGTTGATTATCCCGCTTGTACCATAGTCATTTGCCAACAATATAAAATAAAAGCATTTGCACAGTTTCTTATGTTTTGCACTCAAAATCGAAAGGTTATGAAGCAAGAGCTTATCGTTGTCATGACAAGGAATAATTATTGTCCCTTTTACAACCAAGCCAGTTACAGTATGAATGACAATGGGGTGAGGTAAGGTAAGGTTATGGCTCCATAGCCGTAACTCGTTACAAAGTATTAAAATTAAGCTTGATAAAATTAAGCTACTACTATTTCAGCTGTCCTGTCCCCTATGCAGTGGCTCTGAGGCCGACGGTCCTCGCGTTCAAAACAAATACAAACTCTCTCTCTCTCCGTGCTTATTGGTCCGTTTAATTGAGCGAGGCATCTGAGCGGCAGCTGTAAAGACCGACGGGGAGGCTGCTGCCCCGCTGCACAGCGGTACACAGTAACCCTGCTCTGTGCAGATGCACTCAATTTACTCCCCTGTCACAGCCCAGGAGAGAGAGAGACACTGAGATTAAGGGAGAGAGAGTGAGAGTGTGTGTTTGTAAGAAGTCTGCATTCAACTCACTTTTTAAATAGGCCTTTGTGCTTTGCCTGTGTTACAATAAGAGAGAGAGCAAACACCAAATGTATAAGGGAATAAAACAGACCTTGTGTTTTTATAATGGTGTCATACAACAAATCTAAACTACTCAAATGTTCTGGCACTTTTGCTGGCACTTTCATACAGACAAACCAGGGAGCACCTCCAGAACCAGAAAAAGAGAGAGAGAGAAAGAGAGATCATTGAGAAGCATTTCTGCTCAATGTATTAATAGTGGAAATGGAAATGAGGATGAGCTGAACTGAAAAGGCGGACTAAGTGAAAAGGGTGAGTGGTCCCCAGATGAACACATACACACACACACACAGAAACAGACAACAACTTTCAGGGTTAAACACACACGCACGCACACACGCATGCACCCACACACACAAACACACACACAGGGACAAACAAAACACTCAACAAAACAAAAAAAACAAATGCACACAGATAACAAATATCGCTATTACCGTTGCCGGAAGCACACAGGCTCAGGGAACAGATGTACGTGATTGCGAGAGGGACCACTGAACACACACACACACACACACACAAAACAAAGAACAAAAATATATTGTTTTTCGAGAAGCAAACGAGCACACTCGGACGCTACTAATTGTGATCCAGGGTCCTCCCACACAGGCAGCATCAGGACTCATCAGGACATCACACACACACACTCAGTGTGTGTGTGTGTGTGTGTGTGTGTGAGACCCACCAGGGGAGGGTCAATGAATGTGTTACAGTTTACTAGTTTATTATTAATACCAAAGTAAACCCCCCCCCC
>OMKN01050776.1:3126-19515 GCA_900302345.1 Melanonus zugmayeri | reverse complement strand
GGGAGACATTTCTGGTGCATTTGGTGACAGAGCTGTACAGGTCAAAGGTCACACAAGTGCACAACAGCACAGCAGAAAAAGGTGGTCGAGATTGTCTGCTCCGGCTCGCCAGAAAACAGGATGTGACATCACATCCCGGAGAGAAAAGTTGAAAAATGCCTGGAAGGAGGGCAGTGTGTCCTGTGTGTTTACACGCGTGCACATGCACACACACACGCACACACACACACACACACACACACTTCCTGTGTTGGTGGTAGAACAATGCTATTGAAAAAGTATGCAATGGTTCCTCCGACAAACAGGGGAAGCTCGAGGTCAGATTTAGCAGTTAGCAGCCTGGTATTCAAACACAAACACATCGTTCAGCCAGCTACAGTGAACCAATAGCGAGACACTTGACTCGATTTCTCCCAGAGCCTCTTAGCACCAGGGCGGCTACAGCACACCTCAACATCTGAACAACAACCGTCTGAGTCCGAGATTAAGATGTGTGTGTGTGTGTGTGTGTGTGTGTGTGTGTGTGGAGGCTGTAGCCCGGGCGTGCGTTGTCTCCGCGCGGGCTAACTTTAAGTGACGGAGACAGCTCTAGCCGCCGAGACACAGGGCTCTCCAATTAAGAGGATCAGACCGAGCGAGAGCACCAGGGGTGATGCCCTAATCTGTTGCCGTGACAACCCGCCGGGGCGATGACTCACACCCAACCCTAAACCTCGGTCCAATGGGACGCAAGCGCGTGAGGTGTGGACGGATTAAGTGACAGGGCAGTTGTCGTTTGAGTGTCATCCGTAATACGGCGTTATCACCTCCGACCGGAGCTGTCCCAGCTGATTAACCTGACGTAGCGACAACAGCGTCATATTGTAGCCTGATCACAAACTGAAACATAAAAGTATATAACATACGGCCACTAAATCAGTCCTCTAAATCAGTGGTTCTCAAACTTCTAAGGCTCAGGGCACCCCTATACATACTTTTTTCATCCACAGCACCACTACATTTTTGGCAAGTAGGCCAATTTATGCCATCTTTTACTACTTTGACGTTTAGCATAACAGTATGATAGGCCCTACTATACCAATTTTTATCATAATTATTATTACTGTTATTATTATAAGATAATGATGGTGACCACAACATGCAAATGAATTCTTTTTTTTTTATTCAGTAAATCAGATACATTCAGTTTAATTCAATAAATTCCATATTTCCAACATATTTCATCAAATGTAAACATATTTCATGAGCATTTTATTTTATTTTGTATTATTTTATTCCGTGGCACCCCTGGACTGGCGTCATGGCACCCTAGGGTGCTGCGGCACCCACTTTGAAAAGCCCTGCTCTAAATGGATGAAACAATTTGTCATTTGTAATTTGTAATTCGTCATTGCGTTCAGCCTCTATAATCACATCGTATTTTCAAGCACTTTGCCGCAATAACAGTTTCCCTCTGATCGTAAATATTTGCAATCATGGAAGTGTATACCGTCACTACATCTAGATTGCATGGTGTCTATATGTGGTGGTAAACACCACACAGGGCATGACCCACGATGTGGTAATGACTCACACCAGATTAGTGGGATTCTGAAGCCTGTGGATTCTCCGGGATGGATCTTGTTTACGCCCGCTGTGTTTGTGTCCCGTACTTCCCTGCTTCACGCTGGGGCTGTTTACCCGCGCCGTGTTGCTCTAAAAGCTCGCGCGTTTCCTCTCGCCAACACCTGGAGACATGAACGCCGGCGTCGTGCAGATAGTCGTGTTTTGAAGTTGGTTTTAAAACGGAGGAATGTCAGAGACGCTTGGCAGAGGAAGCCGGGGAGATGGGGTGTTTTAGATTAGCAACGGTTATGATGTTCCCGAGACGTGTTGCAATAGAGCAAGAACATCGGACCCATCTTCTTTAAACGCGTTGCTTTAAACGCGTCGCTATGTGACTGGTTCACATGATGGCGAAACGATCAATCAAAGCGAAGAAGTAAAAGATGAGGAGATACAGGATGTACTGAAAAATAACCTGTAATAAATGCACCGGTGCCCTGCCCAACAGCACTTCAGCAGATCCATGTCTGAATGTTAAACACTAACGGTTATAACTGAACTCTGAAGCATTTGACACGTTGACACCGCTCCATTCATACACGCATATTTCTATTTATTTCCAGTGACTAATGAATGTCTTAACGTGTCCACGACCCACAACCCACAACCCACCCCTGCTATGTAATCCTCCCCCCGCCGACACCTCCTGGTCCTCTGGGGGTTCAGGGGTCCTTTATTCTGTGATTATGCATGGCTCCACATCAAGAGACATGATAAGTGGCGACCCTCCAGCGTTGGGTATTAATCCCCTGCCCCCGCGGTACACCGAGCCAACCATTAGATGTTCTTAACAGCTGAGCACACACCGCTACACCGCCGCCGTCAGTCTCCAGCCAGCGCCGAGATGCGATGGTGTAAGCGCTCCACATGCGGTATTTCATTACTGTATTCATGATTTCACTGTAAATACGCCGGTTCTGAAGGGGTTTGAGGGGGTCTCTCCCTAATGGAGTCGGCTGAGCTTTAACTGCAGGTGTTCTTCAGCTCAACGGTGAATAAATAAACCGAACATAAAGGTTCCTTGGTTCCTCGCCTCAAACTCCTGGGTGCCTTCGGGGTGTCCCCAAGCCCGTGTTGTGACGTCCAGCAATGAGTCTGCACTAATGTTTATGTTTGAAGTACAGATAGGAAGGAGAGCCAAGCCTTGTAGGGAAGGATTACGAAGGGGAGAAAACGACGGGCGCTTCTCTGAATCTTTTCTTTTTCTTCTTCTTCACATTTTTTCCACGGTTCATTTTACATCTGGCATTGATTTAGTTCGCTCCCCCAGGGCTCGCTGGGCCGCGTTTCGTCACTCCACCGGGGGAAAAGAGAAAACGGTTCGATTTTCGCTAGAAATAGCATTTCTTACTCGCTCAGATTCCAGCGGATAACTCCTAGAATAGATCCTGCGCCAGGAGATTAAACCCACGGGCGCGCTTGCACGACCCCACGAAGGTCGTTGGCGCGGGGGAGATTTGATTTCAGAGACACACAGTCGTTTTGATGTGTTGGTGTGGCCGCGTGGAAACTAAACACCCCGAAACCAGAGGCTCTCGTTTGAATTAAGTGCAGCAGGAAGACTGCGGTGGAGGAGCCCCCGTGAAAATACGAATAAACTTCTGCATGGCTCTCGCCGAAAATGAAGCATCGTGTTTAATAAGTCATGATATGTCATGATAGCTCCAAAAAAGGCAATCATAACAGCTCTTTTAATATCTATCTCACTGTGCGTTTTTAGCAAAGTATTTTCTTTATTTTTTATTAGAACGTTTTAGATTAAACTCTGCCATGAAGTATGTTGGGGGAACCAGAGAGGAGTAGCTAAGGAGCTCTCCTTCCAACAGCTGGAAAAGCTTTGGCCATATCTCTTCAACTCCTTTATACCTCCTCACCTCCACGACACCTCCTCTAAACCTCCTCCTCACCTCCTCCTCATTTCCTCTACAAATCCTATACACCTCCTCTACACCTCCTCTAAACCTCCTCCTCACCTCCTCCTCATCTCCTCTACAAATCGTATACACCTCCTCTGCTCCTCGCATC
The DNA here is from genome assembly GCA_900302345.1 of Melanonus zugmayeri. Taxonomy (NCBI): domain Eukaryota; kingdom Metazoa; phylum Chordata; class Actinopteri; order Gadiformes; family Melanonidae; genus Melanonus; species Melanonus zugmayeri. The sequence goes on along the minus strand of OMKN01050776.1, from coordinate 15,885 downwards.
GCTGCTCTCTACCCACTTCCCTAAATGGTCTCCTCTGTCCTAAAGGTGCTGCTGCTCTCCTCCCTGTTCTCTCATCATTCTCTTCTCCTCCTCTCTGTTCTCTAAAGATCCTCATGCTCCTCCTCGTCTTCTCTTAAGCGTCCCCTCCCAGCTCTCTAAGGGTTCTCCCCCTCTCCTCCCAGCTCCCTATGGGTTCTCCCCCTCTCCTCCCAGCTCTCTAAGGGTTCTTCTCCTCTCCTCCCTGTTCTCCAGGCTCCCCGGCCCTCAGCGGGACGGCCACGGTGACGGTGGTGGTGGAGGACGAGAACGACAACGTTCCACTGTTCTCCAGCTCCTCCTTCCACACCTCCATCCCCGAGGACGCCCCCACCGGCAGCGACCTCCTCCTGGTCAGCAGCACCGACGCTGACGTGGGGCTCAACGGGGTCATCAGGTAGGTGTCTGACCTCTGTGACATCTAGGAAGAGAATGTAGTGTAGGAACGCAGGTGCGAATCCAACCACACTAGCGGGTTGAGCCACCAGTTCATATAACAACGGATTTACACGTGTGTGTGTATGTGTTTATGTATGTGTGTGCATCATTGCATGGGTATGTGTGTGGGTATGTGTTTTTGTGTGTTTGGGGGTATGTGTGTGTGTACATGATTGTGTGTGTGTGTAAGGGGACAGGGGGAGAGGGGTTTAAGCGTGGGGTCTGGACAGTGGTCAGGGTCTTTGTTTTGGGCTGTGATCTTCAAGCTGTACAACAGCTTTTTCACACCCCAGGGGGGGCTGGTGGCTATGAGGGGTGTGTGTGTGTGTGTGTGTGTGTGTGTGAGAGAGCCTCAGTTGGGTCCCTCTCAGGCCGGACAGTGACTCATACCCGACCCCCCCCCTCTCCTCTATAACCCCACCGGGCTCACGGTGGGGGGTACCCGGCAGGTCCCAGAGCCGTAATGAGGACTTTAACTGTCTATGACAGCGTGAGTAGCCCCCAGTAGGGGGTCTGGGGGGGTTCGACCCCCCATCCCTAGCAGAGACCAGTAACCTCCACTCATATTCTCACAGCCCTTTAAACTCCAACCCGCGTCTGGTCTGAGTTTGGGCCAACCGGGACCGGCTTCGCTTTGGTTCCTCCTTGTTGTTGTTGTTGTTGTTGATTAAATACATTTTTGTTGCATACATGCATTGTTCTGTGATTTGTTGTCCCGTTTCTGGGAGTTGGCAAAAGGGAGGATTCTTACGCAAGGTTGGAGTTTTGTAAATGCGCATGCTGGTGTGTACACGTTAAACGTCAGAGGCAGTTAGTGCCCCGGGTTTTTCCTTGAAACTTTTAAAGATAGGAGAGAGAAACTCGATCCTCTCTGGAAAGTGAAAAAGTATGGCCCTCCAGTCGTAAAATATTCTGGTATGTCTCGGTGGTGAGCTCACAGCAGCTCAGTGTGGCTGCGTCGTTCTGCTGAGGAACCGTATAGACCCACGGCCCTCCTCAGGAAATTAAAATGGACAAATTATAAAAAGAGATTAACTCTACAGATTTAATGATGTCCCTGTACATTGCTTGTGTATTTTAGTGTGTCCTGTTTAAGTTACTCTTCTGTTGACCGTCTCATTTGGAGCTTGAAACAGTGCCCTCTATAGGACCTTTTACGCTGGTGCGGGTTAAAAACTAAGTAGTAGACACTGAGATCTTATGGACTGCTAGAAAACAGTGAAATGAGGCCAGAAATACAGACCCAAGACTACATTTTCGCTTTCCAACATCTTTACTTGAGCTGTGAGTGAAGGACAATAAATTATTATATTGAGTAACTTTAACCCTTAAGCAATACACAATGATGCTCACAAGTATACTGAGGACATTGGGAATTAAACCCAGAACCTTATATCTGGGCTACTCCTTCTCACTCAATACCAAAACTGAAAGTCATTACCACCACCATTACCTGGTGTGTCACTCCCACTGACACCTCCTCTCCCCCTCTCCACCCTCCTCTCCCCCCACAGCTACAGTCTGAGTGGAGGTGACGGTCAGTTCTCCATCAACCCCTCCACGGGTCAGATCATCAGCAGCGCCCTGCTCGACCGCGAAGCTCGCTCCGCCTACCAGCTGCTGGTGGTGGCGACGGACGGAGGAGAGGCCCAGGGTCTGTCCAGCTCCGCCACCGTGTCCGTGGTCGTGACCGACGTCAACGACAACCCGCCCCGCTTCCACCACCACCCCTACGTCACACACATCCCCGCCTACACCTCCGCCGGTCAGTTGAACACCTGTTACCTCGGTAACAGCTGTGATGGTTTAGGATGCTGTGATGTTGCGCATGCTGAGCCTTGGAGTTTACTTTCAGTGTGGTGTATTTTAAAGAAAACTAGAGCCTCCACAAAAAAACTATAAAACACATTCAGAAATTTGAGCCGATAAAAAACAAGAAAAGAGAATAAAGATAAAAAAGAGAATTCATTTGGGAATGTATCTGTGAATTACAATTGGATCATTATTAGTTGACCCACTTGTTAGTTATGTTTATACATTATACAAAATGTGATGTTTTATATGATTTTATATTATTTTATAGATTTCTTCTATTATAATACATTTTCTATTCATTTTCCTCCACTTTCACATTGAGATATTGACATATATATATTGATGTACAGAATGTGGGTGAACATGTTTAATGTTTCTTTTCTTGAAATAAATATGAATGTATGTTTGTATGTTTCCTGTCAGGCTCCTTGGTGTTCGCCGTCACGGTGACCGATGAAGACGCCGGCTCCAACGCCCAGCTACACTACTCCCTGATGGGACGCAACTCCGACAAGTTCAAGATCGACCCCGTCAGAGGTGCCATCACAGCCAGTGAGAAGCTGACCGGGAGTTCAGAGGTCACACTGACTGTGCGCGTGAAGGACGGCGGCGCCAACCCCAAGACGGACACGACCACCGTGACGGTGCGCTTCGTCACCGGCGGCGACTTCCCCGTCATCAAACTAAGAGAGCACACCTTCACCTTCCCTGAGAGCCAGCCCACCAACACCATAGTCACCACGGTGACCGGGTCGTCTACGAGGGGTGGGCCGCTGTCCTACTACATCGCCAGTGGTAACCTTGACAATGCCTTCCACGTCGACCAGCTCACGGGCGAGTTGCTGATCAAACACCCGCTGGACTACGAACACATCCAGAAGTATGTGCTGTGGATCGAGGCTCGCGACCAGGGCTTCCCACCGTACTCCTCCTACGGCAAGGTGGAGATCACCCTGCTGGACGTCAACGACAATCACCCGCTGTTCGACAAGGAGCCCTTCCACGCCGAGATTCTGGAGAACCTGTCGCCCCAGCGGGTGCTCCTGGTCTCCGCAATTGACCAGGACAGCGGCCCCAATGGACAGCTGGAATACGCCATCGTCGATGGCAACAAGGAGAACAGCTTCAGCATCAACCGCGCCACGGGCGAGATCCGTGCCACAAGACCGCTGGACCGCGAGAAATCGGCCCAGTACGCTCTGAGAGTCAAGGCCACCGACCGCGGCTCCCCACCCAAGGTCACCACCGTCAAGGTGCTCATCGACGTCCTGGACGTAAACGATAACTCGCCGAGGTTCTCCAAGATCTTCAGCGCCACGGTCCCGGAGAATGCGCCCGTCGGGTACACCGTTACCCGGGTGACCACGACGGACGAGGACGCCGGCGCCAACGCCGTCAGCCGCTACTCCATCACGGACAGCAGCCTCCCGTTCAGCATCAACCCCAGCACAGGGGACATCACCATCAGCCGGCCCCTCAACAGAGAAGACACGGACCACTACATCGCCAAAGTGTCTGCCCACGACTCCGGCTGGACCGTCAGCACCGACGTCACGATATTCATAACGGACGTCAATGACAACGCCCCCAGATTCACTCGGCCATCGTATTATCTGGATTACCCCGAGCTCACGGAGGTGGGCTCCCTCGTCACAAGAGTGTCGGCCACAGACCCCGACGAAGGCTTCAACGGCAAGATATTCTACTTCATAAGATCCCAGTCGGAATACTTCAGGATTAACTCAAGCACTGGGGAGATATTTGTAAAACAGCAGATCAAGTACCAGAACACAACAGGTCCTAGTAGCATGAATATTAACCGCCACAGCTTTATCGTCACCGCTTCAGACCGTGGGGTCAAACCCCTGATGAGTGAGACCACCGTCATTGTAAACATTGTGGACAGCAATGACAACCCACCCACATTTGAGTCGTCTCACTACTTCACCCCGGTCACTAAAAGCGTCAAGGTAGGAACTAAACTAATACAGGTCGTAGCACATGACGAAAAAGACTTTGGTCTGAACTCCGAAGTGGAGTACACAATAACCGGGGGGAATAGCTCTAGCAAATTCAAACTGGACAAACAGAGTGGCTGGGTCACGGTGGCCTCTTCTCTTACCTCTGATATGAATAAAGTTTTCCTCGCTGACATCACAGCGAAGGACAAGGGAAACCCTCCGCTCTCTGCGAGAGCGACGGTGCGAGTGGCCGTAACAGAAGAAAACCACCACACTCCCGAGTTCTCCCAAAGCCAGATCACCGCCACCATACCCGAGAGTCTCGCCGTCGGCACGGCCATAAGAACGCTGTCCGCCAGAGACAAGGATAAGGAAATGAACGGCCTCATCGTGTATAACATCACCTCGGGCAATGACAAAGGCCTGTTTGTGGTGAACAGTAAAACCGGAGTGCTGTCCTTAGCTCACCCGCTGGACTTCGAAGAGAAGCAGCGACACGAGCTCAGGGTTTCAGCCACCGACGGCGGTTGGATCGCCAAGACAAGCTATGTCACGGTCACGATCCATGTAACGGATGTCAATGACAACCCTCCGGTTTTCGATCCGGTTGAGTATTTCCCCATCATACAGGAGAACGTCCCCAGTGGCACCACCGTGGTGAAGATGAACGCCACGGATCGAGACTCCGGGGCGAACGCCGTCATGGCCTATGTCATCCAGTCATCGGACATCGACCTCTTTGTTATCGACCCAAACACTGGTATCATCACCACACAGGGATTTTTAGATTACGAGGCAAAGCAAGTCTACCACTTGACAGTAAAGGCCTTTAATGTCCCCGACGAGGAGAGGTGCAGCTTCGCCGACGTCAACATTCAGCTGAAGGGAGCCAACGAATACGTTCCTCGTTTCGTCTCCAAAGAATACTACTTTGAAATCTCGGAGGCTGCTCCACAAGGCACTGTGGTCGGAGAGGTGTTTGCCAGTGACCGAGACCAAGGAGATGATGGAATTGTTTACTACCTCATATTTGGAAAGAGCAGACGAAAAGGCTTTGGAATCAACGAGACCACAGGCCAGATTTATGTCACCGGGACCCTGGATCGAGAGAAAGAGGAGAAAATCTCACTTAAGGTCTTAGCGAAGAACAGAGGAGGCATCCAAGGAGCAGACATAGATGAAGTGTTTGTGAACATCACAATACTTGATGCCAACGATCCACCTGTGTTCTCCCAGGATCTGTACGATGTACAGATCAGTGAGGGACTCTCCATTGGCAGCCTGGTTACCTTTGTGAGTGCCAAGGACTCCGATTCAGTCCCCAGTTGGAGCCGCTTCTCATACTCCATTCCTCCAGAGTTTGACAAAAATGTTTTTACGATCAACCCTCAAACCGGCCAAGTGTCTGTGGCTGCTGAGCTAGACAGAGAAACAACTCCTGTGTACAATTTAACCGTCCTGGCTGTGGACACCGGCTCTCCTTCAGCTACTGGAAGCGCCACCCTGATTGTGAACCTTGAGGACATCAACGATAACGGGCCAACTCTAACTACGGTCAGTGCTGAAGTCATGGAGAACCAGAGATCCGGGACTCTAGTCACGACCCTTACAGCCACTGACCCGGACCTATCACCCAACCAGGGTCCGTTCGCCTACAGCCTCCTCAACACCGGCTCCCCCAACAGCTACTTCAGCCTCAGCCCAGCAGGGATGTTGACCACCAGTCGGGAGATCGACAGAGAACAGATCAGCGACTTCCACCTCTCTGTGGTCATCAGGGACTCCGGTGTGCCTCAGATGTCCTCCACAGGAACCGTTCACATCAAGATCAACGACCAGAACGACAACCCCTCGGAACCCAGGTCCATGGAGATCTTTGTGCACTACTTTGGGAACATGTTCCCCGGAGGGTCAATGGGGGTGGTTAAACCGCAAGATCCTGACATACAGGACAGGTTCCACTGCTCGCTCATCCCCCCCTCCTCCGGTCTGTTCAGCATCCCCACAGGAACATGCAACCTGAACTCTAAGGCTCGCTCTACGGACGGGACCTTCGAGTTAACCATCCGCAGCAGCGATGGCGTCCACGGTTCTGTCAGCAACACGGCTCGCGTGTTCTTCATGGGCTACAACAACGCCACAGTGGACAACAGCATTCTCATCAGACTGAACTCCCAGGGCATGAAGAGCTTCCTCACCGACCACTACCTCAGCTTCCTGCGCATCTCCAACTCCCAGCTGGCAGGGCTGGGCACGGGGGTGCTCCTTTATGGGGCGTTTGAGCTCAACAACCAGACCTTCCTGATGGCCGCCGTGAAGCGAGGCCACGGCCAGTACGTCAACCCCAGCGGTGTGGCCACGTTCTTCCAGAGCATCAAAGATGTCCTCCACCGACAGAGTGGCGTGCAGATCGACGCGGTCGACCACGACCCCTGCACGCGTAACCCGTGTCAGAACGGAGGGAGCTGCAAGCGGCGCCTCGCCGTGGGACCGGGGATGAAGACAGAGGAGAGCGTTCCGGTGATCCTGGTCTCCAACGAGCCCCTGCCGCCGTACGCCTGCACCTGCCGACCGGGATACACCGGCGCTCTGTGCGAGACGGACATCGACGAGTGCCAGCCCTCACCGTGCCACAACGGGGGAACGTGCCACAACCTGGTGGGCGGGTTCTCCTGCAGCTGTCCGGAGGGATTCACCGGGATGGCATGCGAGAGGGACGTCAACGAGTGCCTCTCCAACCCCTGCAAGAACGGGGCACTGTGCCAGAACTTCCCCGGCGGGTTCAACTGCCTCTGCAAGTCTGGCTTCGCAGGTACTGTACGCATTCGGCTAACTGATATAGATGCACACAGGAACCGTACGCTAACTTACTGTTTTAACGCGTAGTGTTACTAAGCATTCAACTAGACTATTACAAACACACACACACACACACAGCTTGTTGATCTCAAAGATACCCCCTCCCGTCCTCCTCCCACACATGCACACGGAAACATAAACACGCCAAGAAAACATAAACATGCTAGCACATGCCGCTAACACCCAAATATCTCCCACTTTTAGTCCAAGCTACATATTTGCTCCCGAAGGAGGCCAGGAGGTGTTGTGTCTGTTGCATATGAGCACGGCTGCCAGTAAACAGCTTGGTGTTGGTGTTGCTAGTTAGGGGGTCTGAGCTGTGATCTCCATCACCCAGCCGTGTTTTCTTTAATAAAACGCAGGATTCCCAGATCTTCCCAGACTCCACACGCAGTTCAGTATGATTATGAATTCTCTGTTCTGCAGTTTCGGCCACACACAGAAACAATAATATGCTAATCTGATTAGAATAACAAGGGTTTGTTGTAATCAGAGATATTGTTTTTGGCCATGGAGTGAATAGTCATAGTTGATTAACATTTGTCATAAATTACGCGGCGAGGCTTTTAATTAATTTGAGATTTATGAGTCGGCGTGATGAATACACAGTTTGTGATATGTTTAATAGGCAGAGCAAATTTGTGAAGCACGTTGCAAAAACAATAAGTTATTTAAGTCCTGCTTCGTGGGACTGCCCCTGACTCCTCCATCTGAAAGACATTTTCAAATTAGGCTGATTTTTTCCCCCTTAGCCCGGTCATTACTGCCCCAGTTTATTATGAGGATATAAAGAATCACTGCAGACATTTGGACTTCCTCGAGACAAATGACCCTGGCGATGCTGTGCCCCTGTTGACCTACAGTAGTTTCCATGCCCCGACATTGAACTAGCAACTGAATTCCTCTCTTTTGGAGTATTTGCGTTGGTAGCTGAGACTGAAATACTTCAGTTCACCAGCTCAGTCCTCTGTGACTGTTGTTGTGTTCCGAGTCTAATTTTGTTGGTTTAGTCCAATCCTTTTTGCATTTTGTTTTCGTTGTCCATGGCTGGAGATTGTTGTATGTCACTCTCCTGAATATTTATTTCTACATTTATTTCTACATTTCATTTTATGTCACGATGCACGTTACATTATTTCACTTGTATTTCCCAATGTCTTTCCAAATGTCTTTCAGCACTGCAAAAATATGTTAATATCATATTCCAACTCATTTCCCGAGTCCCTTGAGATGTAATAATATAATAAGTAATAAGTAAAACAGACATTTTCAAAATGAAGACATAATGGTATTATCCCAAATCTCTCAAATTCTCTCAAAACATTTGATATTGATTCAATATTCAATATTCAGCTAAACCAAATAAGTCCATCATTTTTCCCCAGATGTTATAAAATGTTAAAGCCCCCAAAATAAACATTTGAAGACTTAATCCAGGATCAAATGAGTTGTGGACATTTGGCCATTTTTTTGCGGTGCATTTGTCAAGGTGATGAAAGACTCCATTAGTGTTGGGTTCTGCGGGGGAACGGTGTGGTTCTCTCGGGGTTCCCTCTGTCCCGTCTGCCACCTCATCCATTTTAATTTGTGTTGTTTTGTGAACCCAGGCAAAACGTGCGACTCCATCATCAATCACTGTGAGTGTAACCCCTGTTTTAATGGCGGTTCCTGCCAGAACCGCGTGGATGGATATTACTGTCACTGTCCGTTTGGTGAGTAATGGAGGGACAGAATGTTCTGGAGCGATTGGGCGCACCTGTGTAAAGACAAGACACTTATTATTTGATGTTTATTTTTGAATCATTCAAATCACCGATGCCATCATACATTCCCTGTATTCCCTGATTGTTTTGTCGTGGGTGGTTTCATATATTTAACTTTGTTAACTCGACATTGTTCCGGTGAATTTAGATTGGAAACAAGATTGCTATGATATGCAAGATTGAATCGAACGCTTGTTTGTGAGTCTGAAATGAATTAAGTTAAAGCTTCTCATTTTAAAAAGTTGACTTTGTGATGAAGCTTGACTTGAGTTTGACAGCAGCTGTATCTGTCACATGATTTCATTACTGTCCACCTAAGAGACTCTGTTCCCCAGCTACGACTGAATTAATTAGGGTGAATTATTCATCAGGTTCCTGTTTTAATTCTCCTCCTCCTCTCTCCTCCTCCTCCTCAGGAGTATTCGGTAAACACTGCGAGCTCAACAGCTACGGCTTTGAGGAGCTGTCCTACATGGAGTTCCCGTCGCTCGACCCCAACAACAACTACATCTACATCAAGTTCGCCACCCTCATGGACAACGCGCTGCTCATGTACAACCACGACAACCAGACCGGCGACAAGGCCGAGTTCCTGGCGCTGGAGATCTTCGAGAGCCGGATGCGCTTCTCCTTCAACCTGGGCAGCGGCACGTACAAGCTGAAGACCACGATCAAGGTGTCGGACGGCCAGTTCCACACGGTCATCGCCAGGAGGGCTGGAATGGTGAGACTTTTTTTGGGGCATTTTAACGCCAGGGTTTTGGGCGTAGCTGTAGGTGCTGTGAGGGGAAACGAAGAGTTTGTTGATTTGTTGTTCTTGGTAACAGCGTGAGGCGGTCTATAAAGTGGCTCCTGGTTGTACGTCTGAACTAGCCTCAGTGAAGGCCTGGAGAGAATGTCTCTCAACTGTAGATGTGTTTTTTTTTCCTTTTATAGCCGAGAAATTTGGGTTTTCTGAAAAAACATTTGGCCTGAACATTTTGTTTTTGCAACCGTGAGATGCTAATTAAAGTGCCCTAAACCACAGGTAGAGCTGCTCATGGTTTTATGATCCGTAATAATGTTTTATAGCTTGTTTTGATTTACATTCAAAACGGGAGTTGGGACGTTGGTGGCTTGGGATGCCAGAGCGGGAAAAAGAGATCACGTTTTAAGGCTTGTATGGCCGAACATACCTCCCCTACCTTTGGATCTGTAACCTCCCACACAGCGGTGGGAGTGCCGTAGGGAGCCGGGGAAATGGTTAAGTTGTCAAGAGACTGAGATGGTGTGGAGTGACGGGAGAGGAGAGTATGGCGGTCCGAACAACACCGGGGAACATATGGGGAGCAGGAGGAGCATTTAGGAACGGGTTCAGGAATTTCATTTGGAAAAGCCATGTGTGTGTGTGTGTGTGTGTTTGATTCCAGTGGTCAGGTTGAGCTCAGCTGCGTTTTTTTACAATGGTAATTTTAAAATTCTTCATAAAAAGATAATGATAATGAATGTCTGCCTCTGGTTAATTCCAAATGTAGATTATCTTTCCATTTTCCATTCTAATGTCATAACCTAGTAGTGGGATAAAGCACACACATACACAGACACACACATACACACACACACACATCACACACACTCTTACAACACATTCAATCACCAGAAACACTCTTCAACACATGAAACTACCAAAGAGGCAACGGAAATGATATCTCAACCCCCCCACCCCCACCACCATCTTGTGTCAGTTCTACAAAAACACAAATATGTCCTCACCCTCCGCATCTGTACTTCTGTGTTTGGTTCAGTTAGATTCATGTTTTAAGTGAAGAAGAACGATATAAAGCAGAAGTAAGCGAGAGAGCCCCCAACTGAACGACTTCCAACCTTCATCTCCCATAAACATATTCTTATGAAGTCTCTGCTCCGAGTCGGAGCAGAGAGGACTTAGGTAAATCAAGACGTCGACGGCCATCTTGTTTTGCTCTGTCACGAAGCACGGAAGTAGTTAGCAAAGAAACCCTCTTCGAGAAGCGTATTCCCCGTCGACCAATCAGTGTCTCCGCCGGTTACGCTGTGGCCGGCCTGTGAAGATAATCGCTGGGGGAACGCGAGGAACAGGATGTCAGCCGGACGGCCCAATCACACAAACACAACCACAGCACTGTGGAAACACCGCTCAGACGCTCTGAGCCTGGCAGCTCATCATCACAACCTTGACGGGATGAAGTCATTTAGGCGGGAACAACAGTTTTAACAGAACATCGGTCCGTGCTCTGTTCCATGTATTTTGTCATTTAGCGGACGATTTTATCCAGACTTAGAAGTTAAGCCGAGAACAATCAAAGCATACAATCAAAATGGTTGTTATCTATTTGTTCCCCACTTTGACACAAGGAAACATTTAGAGTTCCTGTCCGTTCTGTTGGATTGGAACGTCCTTGTGTTGATAGTTTAGATCCAACACCTTGTGGTGTTTTAGCCAAACCAAAAACCAAGTCCCTGGAGGGATGCTGGGATGTCAGAGGGTGTGTGTGTGTGTGTGTGTAAATATCAGAGAAGATATGTATTTTGTTTGTGCCACCTGAGGTTGATTATGCATGCATGTTACTCTGTGTGTGTGTGTGTGTGTGTGTGTGTGTGTGTGTTCTTTTGTTTCCAAAACATTCAAGAGATGTTCTCCACATCTGCTCAGCAATAGCACAGGAAGAGGAAGTTATACACAGCTCATATCTTCCTCCTTATAAGCCCTGACAGTAGACAGTGCAAGGGTCTAAATATATAAATATATATATTTATATACTGTATATAAATATGTATTTGTATATGTACGGCAAAATCTGGTTTTATCAATGATCAATAATATTCATGGTTGGAATCTATTGCTCACTCAGCTCAGAAATCTTGATGTTGTTGTGGGTGTGCGCAGGCGGCGTCGCTGACGGTGGATCTGTGTAGCGAGGACCAGGAGCCCGGATATTGTGCTGTCAGCAATGTAGCCGTACACACCGACTGGTAAGACACACACGCACGCACACACACACACACAAATCCAGAAACACATGCATACACTTTGTTTTTCCAAGGTTGATGTCCATGTGGTCTGGACCATGTTGTTTCAAAATCACTGACCTGCTCGGTCCCTCTGTGTGTGTGTGTGGGTGTGTGTGCAGGATCCTGGATGTGCAGCCCAACAGGCTGTCGGTGGGCGGAGTCAGGTCCCTGGAGCCCCTCCTCCACCGCCGTGGTCAGGTGACCTCACACGACTTCGTCGGCTGCATCATGGAGTTTGCGGTCAACGGACGGCCGCTAGAACCCAGCCAGGCCCTGGCATCACGCGGGGTTCTGGACAGGTCTGTCTCTCCTCCTTCCTCTCCCCTCTCTCTCCTCTGTCCATCTTCTCAAACCTCCTCCCCGTCCGCCCTCTCTCTCCTCTCCTCTTCTTTCAATCTCCTCTCTTCGCCTCTCCTCCTCTCCTAACCTCCCCTCTCTGCTCTCCTTCTCTCTCTCCTCTCCCCTCATTTCATCTTCTGTCCATTTCCTCCCGCTTCTCCTCTCCTTCTCATCCCCCCTCTTTCCTCACTTCTCTTCTTCTCTCCTCCCTGGTTTCCTCCCCTCTCTCCTTTTCTCGCCGTTTCCTCCTCTCTCACCCTCTCCTATCTCCTCTCCTTTCCCCTCCTCTCTGTCCATCTCCTCTAACCTCCTCGCCCCTCGCTGTGGGACATATGTCCACCTCCTCTCCCCTCTCCTGCCTCTTCTCCTCCTCCCCCCCCTCCTCTCCTGTCCTCTCTGTCCATCTCCTCTCTAACCTCCTCGCCCCTCGCTGTGGGACATCTGTCCACCTCCTCTCCCCTCTCCTGCCTCTTCTCCTCCTCCCCCCCCTCCTCTCCTGTCCTCTCTCTCTCTCTTCC
>OMKN01050537.1:2503-14612 GCA_900302345.1 Melanonus zugmayeri | reverse complement strand
GGGAGATTCTGCAAGACATGGTTAGCTTGGATGCAGGTCCGAGCTCAGGTTCTGGTCTCTTCTGTGCGACAAATGGAACAGCATCTCATTCTTTTATAATGATAGGTGGAATCTTCTTTAGCCCTCAAATTATATACTGATGCAGCTTCCGTTGGTTTATTAGAGCAGAGTTATTCCAGGTTAGATGACCAATTGGCTGACTCGTGGTCCCAGTTGATTTCAGAAATTCCATCTTTTGTGTCTGGAGGCAGCGCCATCCAGCTGGTCTGCCCCCCTTCAGCCAAACTGTGTTCAGACTAGATGTGATTGTGCAATCGTATATGCATTCTGCTGCCCTCTATATGTTAGGTTAGCCAAATCTACTTTATTAAAAGTATGATTCTGCATGGTCGTACTTCACTTTCTTTTGTGCCACTTTTTCTGTAGCTGTTCTACCTGTTGGTGGTATGGTTAGTGCTTTTAGTCCTGCAAAATGCATCGTTCCTCCATCAAAGGTCTCGTCGCAGGCCTCCAATTTAATCTGTGCTGTTTGGATCCATCCACCAACGGGTTGCTCAGTAAACCATCTATTCATCTCCTGCTTAATGTAAGAGACAAACCGCAAGGCAATGACTTGGGTCTTGCTTTCACTCTCCCACTCTTGCTTAGTTAACACGTTTAAGGCTTGGGTGCTTTGGTCCATATTCAGACTTATTGCTAGAAACAGTCTTGCTTATGGCTTTTTACGTTTTTTTCAGAGGTGGCGAGTTTTCTACACAGAATTTTTCGATTTATCGCACGACTCGCATGTCTGACGTATCACTTAATTCTCACTTAATTATTTATTTTTTTATTTTTTTATTTTTACTGTAGGTACTTTTTTACTCAAGTACTCTAAGACTGATAGTCAGAAAGGGAACATTGTTTTTAATTTCTGGTTTTAATACTGCTTTTTGTCCCTTGACTTCTATGTCTGCCTACCTGGGGAGCCGCCCGCAAGCCAGCCAGCAGGAGCCTCCGTTTGCCACGGAGGAGGGAAAACCCATGTCCAGAGCTTGGTTTGCCTCTTGCCTCCGCCTCCTCTGCCAATTCTGCGGGCTCCCTCCTGAACGCTACACGGCTCATTCCCTGCGCATAGGAGCTGCAACAACCGCAGCATCCACGACTCCCATCGCAACACTGAAGGCCATGGGCCAATGGTCTTCATTGGCTTATGAACGATGCCTCCGGCCTGACGGACAAGCCATTCTTGATGCACAAAAAGCTGAGTGCTTCCTGCGCGGATGGGTCGAAATAAATGTATAGTGGCAATAGCATAGCTGCTTGGGCTTGGTAGTGTAGCTATGTTTTATCTGGTTACATTGGGAGTTGGCGTTGCAATTAGTCTAACTAGCTTATGAGCTTAGAGCGTCTCTGGCCTCCATGTACCAGGAAGGCCAGGACATTGCTGATGGTCGTTTTGGGGGGTTCTGCCTTAGCATTCCATGAGCGCTCACAGGAGGACTTCTGTGTGGCCCTCATGGAAGGGCAGAGAGCCCCTAGAAGCTGCGCTTGCTTTCCCTGCCCTAGGCTTTCCATGTCGATCGCAGGAGCTCTGTGTGTGTTCATGGAGGGGCAGGGAACTCTCCAGAACAGAGCCATACCGCCAAATATAAATATTGTATATGCTAATAAAAGTTTATTTTGACAAAAGTGGTCCTGACTGAACTGTAATGTACAGGATCACACAAAAATAATTTCACTCACTTTTATACCTGATGTAAATGTGTACAAATCTGAATCTGAAAGACTCTTTTTCTATGTCTCTCTCTTATCTCTTAATATTGCAGAGAACCGAAGATTAGACATGTTTGATAGATATTTGCTGATTATATATTAGATATGTTTCGAATGTGTGGATAAAACATGGCTGGGTTTGTCAGTTTTTGTTTGTTTGTGCATCTTCCTACCTCCAGATGTAGGCTTTTGACATGAGGCTCTCCAGACGATCACTGAACTCAAAGAACGTGTCTGCCTTACAGGGGAATCATGGAAGGTTAACAGCGACGTATCTCCTTTTAAATAATGTCACAAACATACGGTATGTCATATGTTCTACATGTTTAAATGAAATGTACCTTAAACAGGCGATTTGCTCTGAAGATGGATTTGAAGCCAAATCGCAGGTACAGCAGATCAAATGGTATGAGACATAGCATGTCTATCTGTTGATGGAAAGAGACAGTTGTAAGAGGAACCAGCTAGTTTTTTTAAAAATTCATTTTATACAAAACTTTTGGCAGAGGTAATTTGCCTCTATGAATATTCAGTCTCAATGTTTTTCTCCACAATGAACCATGACCAACTGGACACAATACCTTAAATCGCTCCGATTCCCGGTAGTTCTTCTTGGTTAACACCCTATCTTTCTGAAAAACAAAGAGAAAAATGCACATAAGGTAAGAACGGGCAACCTCACCTGACACTGTAAAGTACGAATAACAAATAGAATACAATGGAATGAAATTAAATGAAAGTTATACTGTAAGTTAACTCAAGTCAACTCTCCAGTGAAACAGCAAAAAATTTGCTTGTATCTTTCCAGCATCCTTTTTTTTTTACTACATATAGAATAACACGACAGTTGTTACGAGTTAAAAAGGTAATTTCACCTTTTCGACCCGAGACTTACTATGACGTCGCCGCCCTTGACGAACTGCCTGCGCGACTGGAAGAGGACGGAGTCCATCACGTAGACCAGGTCGGCCAGCAAGTCCATCAGGAACCAGTAGGGGATGGCTTTGTCCGTGTGGTAGGGAAAGCAGAGGCGCGCCGTCATGAACCACGCGTTGTAGTTGAAGGCCAGCGTCACCACGCTGAGCCACACAATGTAGGACCGATCTGGGTGGGAGGACGGGATGAACGGAGGAGGGGTGTGGATGTGGTAAATGGGTGAGTGGGACAGATTTTCTGAGCACTTGTAATTGCTAGGCTATTGCTGGTATACAGCAACGATAGCTAGGGTAAGATGCTACACGATGCTAAGTACTATTTAAGTGCCAGGACGTACAAGTGCATAGGTGCATGGGGGGGGAAGAGTCTAGGTGAACTCTGAACAAGTGTGTCTTGAGTCTCTTGTGAAAATGTCTTTTTTAATATTTCTATTTCTATTGCCTTACTGTACTTTTGCATTTATATTTTCTATTATCTAGAACAGAGCAACTGTAACAGAAACTTCCCCCTGGATCCCTAAAGTAATCTGAATGTGACTAAGAAAGACATCCCATAATACCTATGAAGGGGTCGATGGTGTGTCCCAGCAGCGAGTCCATGGAGTCCTCCATGGGCTTCAGCATGAAGTCCACGAAGGCAAACATAACATCCCTCAGCTTCTTCTTCTCCTTTTTGTTCTCCTTCGCCGCCACCGCCATCTCCGCCTTCTTCTTCTCCTCCTCCTCCTTTTTCTTCTGCTCCGCTTCCTTCTTCTTCTGCTCCTGCTCCTCTTTCTTCTTCCTGTCCGCCTCCTCCTTCTTGAAGCGCTCCTCCTCCGCCTGTCTCTTCCTCTCCTCCATCACTCGGGCGTAGCGGTCTTTGCGAAGCAGTGGTGCTGCAATGGGAATGATAGTACTGAAGTTCAAACACTATTACAGTAGTACACTATGTTACTGTTATTTAGCAGATGATTTTTATCCAAAGCGACTTACAGTGCATTCAGATACATGGTAGGGGTTAGGCGTCCTTAAGTAAAATGACTATCGCCTCCAGGTAAGCTGAGGACACGGTTCATCGAACCCCAGTACCTTCCGGCTGGGAGTCGAACAACCCGAACAAACTCTAACAAAACCCTGTTGTTGTGTTTATCATCTTCGGTTTAGTAATCACTTGCATTGTTTTAGTGATGAATATTCATTTAGGCCACAGCATTTTACATTTCCCCTGAAGCTACCTGCCCAGATTTGTCTGTGTGTGTGAGTGTGTGTGTGTGTGTGTATGTGTGTGGGTTTTCATATGTGTGTGTGTGTGTGTGAGAGAGAGGGTGTGTGGGTGGGTTTTCATATGTGTGTGTGTGTGTGTGTGAGAGTGTGTGTGGGTTTTCGTGTGTGTGAGAGAGAGAGAGAGTGTGTGTGTGAGAGCGTGTGTGGGTTTTCATATGTGTGTGAGTGAGAGCGTGTGTGTGTGTGTGTGAGAGAGAGTGAGTGTGTGTGTTTTCATATGTGTGTGTGTGTGTGTTTTCGTTTGTGTGTGTGTGTGTAAGGAGTGAGAGTGAAGGCTACCGTCATTGATGGCGAGCGACCCAGATAGGGAGGTGCATAGACAGAGACATTAAGTGTTACTTACTGACAGGTGGGGTGATCTCGGGAGAGGAGGCGTACTGGTCCACCACCTTCTCCTTGTAGAGCTTGGTCCTCTCTCTCATCCTCTTGACGATGATCCGGAGCTGCTCGTCCGAGTACTTGTTAATCACGATGGGCAACGGCTCAGGAGGAGCAGCCTCTTGCCTAACGGAGAGATATGTGCCACGGCTAAAATCCCTTACCATACTTTTGTTTTTTATATTTTGTACTTACATGTTCTATTATCTTGAGCAGAGCAACTGTAACAGAAACTTCCCCCTGGATACATAAAGTAATCTGAATGTGAGAAAGAAAGAAATCCCATAATACCTGTGAAGGGGTTGATGGTGTGTACTGTACTGTACAACCAGGCCAACGGCACCATAACATATGCCACAAAAACATGTAATACTGGTACTATACTAGTACCAGTACTATACTGGTATAGGCCTACTGGTAATACTGGTAATATACTAAACTGTAATGTAAACTATGGCTCTTTTAACGGGTTTTTAACGGGTAAATTAGATATTATATTAGATATATTAGATAGTGCTGTATAGTGCCATCTAGTGGACATATTACAAACTGCACCGACTATGAAACGCAGCCACTCCTCTGATTCAACAGGTGGTCAGAATGAACGAGGCTGCTGACCTGCTTATGAATCTAAAGCCCAGTGACCTGAAGACTGTTCACTACCAGCAGGGCAAAGACAGGTGTGTGCTTCAAACAATACGTTTCATTTAGGTATACCAATGTGAAGTGTTATACTGGTGGTCTTAGTGAACCTGTGATGATTTGAATGACCTGCACCTGTACCTATCATGATATGACATCTATGACACTTCTGGGGACAGCAAGTGCAATGTCGCTATGCATCAGAGAAGCATTGCTATGTATGATTATGTCACTTGGACATGATTGTACATCTTCATTTTGTTGTGTGAAGTTTTGTATCGGCTTGATATTTATCCATATTTTATTTGTGCCAACGTTAATAGAGATGGCTTAATGTTGCAAAAAAACAAATGTGTTTTCTATTTGACAACACTACTTCTGCTATTACTGCTACTACCAATACTACTACCAATACTACTACTACTACTACCAATATCATGTTAAATGAAATTGGTAGGGAATGCCTATTATGTGTGTGCTACACCCGAACACCATCATTTCCTCTCAGAGATGAAGACACTTACAACATACAACCTTTCAGGGAACAGTAAAGCGTTGCCTTTGACAGAGCATGATGACACAAGGCTTGATACAGCCCAGACACTGTTCATTGTGCTTCTCTCTCTCTCTCTCTCTCTCTACTTGCCACCTCCACTACTTTGATTGCTTGGCCATAAGCAGAGACACTGAGCTCCTTACCGCCAGAAATCTGAAAAGCTGTTAATCCACTTTCAGTTCATCTCTCCACTAATCTGCATGTTGTTCTACCAGGGGGCTATACAGTAGATCACTCACACTCACACGCACACACATGCAAGCACACACACACACACACACACAGTTAATGTTTGTGTCTCAGTGTCTCAGTGTCTCTTCAATTGAGATGTGTGTGTTTTTGTTGTTGTTTTAAAAAAATAAATACTACATTAAATAACTTCCTATATTTGCTTGGTATTTAAATATGTATGAAGCCAGGCTGATGATGAGAGTGATGAATGCTAATCATTTCCAGCAATAGTTTCAAGATTGTGTATATAAGTGTGTGTGTGTGTGTTGCTTGCATATCTATGTGTGTGTGTGTGTGTGTGTGTTTGCGTATCTGTATGTTTGTGTGTGCATGTGTGCATGTGAGTACATGTGTGTGTGCATCTGTCTGTGTGTATATTGTCTACGTAGGCAATCACATCAGGGAATCTGATTAATCTAGTCAAGTCCCTGGGTGATTAATTTAACACCAATTTGTGAGTGTAGATCTCTTGGCAGGCGTCTGCATATAGCGACTACAGTATTGCTGTGAGTCGCCGCACAACAACCAACTGCTCCACACAACTGTAGCCTGGAGCAGTATGGCAGTGAGCCTTTTAACATGTAATCCGTAGGGCTGACTAGCAGCGATTCAATTTTCACTAGTGGAAATGGCATTGACAAATGTAGTAAGTATTTTAAACACAAATAACCAATGCATTGTCTCAGGCCCCCTTCTTCCCCCCTGTTTTGGCGATGTAATGCTCAGCCGCCTCAGACAACTGCATATCTGGCTTAAAGGTTACTGTTGTAATAGAGACATCCCCTATGTGGACAATTTCACCACCTTTCACAACAGACTGGATCTCTTCAAACATGACCTCCTCCACCCACATCCTGCTGGATCCCGCGTCATATCTATGAACATTGAACTCACTCTGCACTCCTGCAAGGTCTTCACCGCCTGACAATCAGTGAGTCTTCCTAAGTATAAAAAACCCACTCAGACATACACTATTCCAGTAACAACCAATAATAGACAAAATTGCAGTAACAAGCTACCTACTATGCCAAATCCAACAACAGCTATGGCCTCCTGTGCTCTAAAGCACTAGGCTAGAACATGTCAACTGCATCAGAAATGAATGTGTGGCAGCACTGCTTAAGGCCAAAACAACTTACTATCATAACCAAATAGTTCAATCCGCTTCAAACCCAAGAGCCTTGTGGCAAGAGCTAAAAACAATCACCGGAGAAAAAACAGATACAAAACCAGGCAATATCCAAATTTATCACCACGGTACTCTAGAAAATGAAGCTGAAAAAATATCATCTATTTTTAATGAGTACTTTATTTCCTCAGTTAAAGATTTAGCCAATACCTTCAACACCAGTCCTAACTTTTCTTGTACCCCATCTGTTCTCTTTTACAGAGCTTACGCGAGGTAATAACTACTCTAAATTCTCTCAGCAACTCTTATTCCATGGATATTTATGGTCACAATATGCATTTTATCAAGATGCACATGCAAATGCAGACAGTTTAATACCTCTTTTCCTTAATCTTATCAATCTCTGTATCAGTCTTCAGTTTTTCCATCTCACTGGACATTTTCTCAAATAGTTCCTGTTTTCAAATTCGATGATCCAACCATAGCTTCAAACTACAGACCCATCTCCATCTTACCAGTCATGTCAAAGATACTTGAAAAAGCCCTCACAGGTCAAATAACGGAATATCTTGAATCAAATAATCTCCTCAGTGAGTCCCAGTATGGTTTCCGCTCAAATCGATCAACTACATCAGCTTTATTATTCTTTACTGAACAGATACGCAGCTCCCTTAACCAAGGTGATAGCACTGGAGCATTATTTATTGACCTACATAAAGCTTTTGACACCGTAAATCATCAAATACTACTCTCCAAATTAAACTCTTTTCAATTTTCTCCCTCAGTCCTAAAATTATTCTCCTCATATTTCTCAAACAGGTTGTCAAAATTGGTCATGTAACTTCTTCTCCCTCTATCTGTGATACTGGAGTACCTCAGGGTAGTATTCTTGGTCCACTGCTTTTCCTCCTGTACATAAATGACCTGCCCACTGTCTGTAAAGACTCACTAATCACTAACTCACTAATCTCTCTTCTGACTTTAATTCTCTATATAACTGGTTCCAGAAACACCATCTGACTATAAATGTAAAAAACCCCAGAATGTATGTATTTTCACTCATCTAAGAAACCTCTGTCTATACCTCATCCATTAACTCTAGCCAATCAGAACCTCACTATAGTGCAGAATTTTAAATACCTTGGTGTTTATCTTGACACCCACCTCACCTATGAACATCACATACAGAAACTAACAAAAGAGCTGAAAAAGAAAATATATGTTTATAGTCAGATCAGGCCATATCTTTCACATTCTGTTTCTAGCACATATTTTTATGCCATCATACTCTCAAAAATGTCTTACTCTCACAATCCAACTCATTTCAATAATTACACAGAACTCCATGCTATTAAACTATATTAGCTAAATTATCATCTTCTCCCTTCTTCACTCTGTTCACTATTGCCAAGACACAAACCCACAAGACTCACAAGAATAACCAGAGCCATTACAACTGAACTGAACCCCATACCTACTTTTAATAACAACTACGGTTTAAGATCATTTTTTTGTACATATGCTAAAATCTGGAACAAAATCCCACATCACATCCGAAATTCTTCCCCCTTCTCACAATTCAAACATTTACACAAATATTTCCTTCTTCTGAATCAAAATTGTAACCACTAACATTTCACGAATTTACTCTGTATGCTTGTCTACGTTTAATTTATCTTCCTATTTTATTTATTTATTTTTTGTATTATTTTCTGTATTCTCCTAATGTCAATCCACTTAATAATAATGTATTTTAGCCCCTTTATATGTAGCAAATGTCCGTCTAACTTGTTGCAACCTGTATTGTACTATAGATGTATTTTTTGCCTTGTCCTCACCATGGGACAGCAGGAAACCTGCTGAAAAACAGTTTTTAAACTGATTCAGGCCCACAGCTAACGATAACGTTGCTCTACTGTTTTTCCTGCTAAAAATAAAATAAAAATGAAATTCAATGAAGAATAATGATTACAGATATCTACAATTGAATTTCCACATTGAAAAAGGTTGATTGTGACTAGTGGAAATGTAATTTCACATTTCAGATATCAACCATTGCATTTCTGATATGTCCGACATATCCACGAACCATTTTGGATATGTCACCCACTGTTACAGTACCTCAAATATAATTGTTACTAGTAAGAATATAATTTTCACTAGTTACAATTGCAATTCTAGATATCTGAAATTACATTCTTACTAGTTACAATTCCAAGCTGACATATCAATAACAATAATTTGAGTCAGAATTTAATTTTAGATATCTAGATATCTATCTTATTCCATTCATGATATCTGTAGTATATATCTACAATGAACATTGCCACTAGTAACAATTGAATTGTTGATATCAATAATTAACATTTTGACTAATGAGAATTGAGTTGTAGATATCATTAATTAGAATTGCAACTAGTCAAAATTGAACTAGTTGCAAGCAGACGCCATCGATTTTGCCCCTGGGCTCCTCCTCATCTCTCTGATCGTCTTCATTTTGAACAACCTCTAATATGTTTATGTTGCGCTCGGGTTCAAACTCCTCATTTATGTTGCGCTCGGGTTCAAATTGAAAAGGCTGAACAGCAGACATTTCGCTGTATTGTCAATGGGTGGCACCAGGGACCAAGACCAATTGACGTCACTACCCAGACTGCATTGTGATGTAAACAACAATGGCGGCCTACGAGTGAAAGGATTATTTGCTAATTTTATAAAAACTAAGACATGTAGAATGTTTTTTGTGATATAAAAAACATTCTACATGTCTTAGTTTTTATTTATATAGCTGATGCCAATGTTAATCTAATAAGGCGATTGGTAGAAGCATGGAGGAGTAGGTCGGTGGTTGTGACGAATGGCGTTAACTGCAGAACTCACCCATCTTTTCCAGGTTCGGCGGCGGTGGGGGCGGATGCAGGTATAGGGGTTGGAGTTGGGGCAGGTGCTGGGCTAGAGGCAGGAGCTGGCTCTGTAAAAGATGGAGATACTTCCTTAAGCAGACACTTTCATCCAAAGTGACCGACGGTGAATTCAGATACCTGTCATTAAGCAGCGGGTATGGGGGGGGTGGTTAGGACATCTTGCTCTTGGATGCCTACAGGTTGGGCTGCAGACACTGGGGATCAAACCCAGTATCTTTCTGCTGTGAGACAGACCGCCTAGCCACTGCACTATCCTGCCCCCCCCCCTCCATTAGCTAATTGACATTATATAGCACCTTATCAGTGGACATCTGGAAAGAGTATTATTTCATTGTTGTACTACCTTCTATTCCCTTTATTACTATCTCCATCCTCATTATCATTATCCGTATTTTCTATCAGTATTATCCACTCACTATGGATCTATTGTTATCACTTAATTGTAAATACCTCCTAAAATCCTATTGTCTTTTTATTCTATTGTGTTCACTGTGTTGTGAATTGAGTACGCCATGTGTATGTGATCAATAAAAGCGTCACCTTGCAGAAAGAAAGCGCTCAAAATGTGCTCATAATATACAGTCTGAGGTAAAGAACCAACATTACCAGGTCACTGAGAACCAGGTCCTTTGCCAGTGATTTTCAAGTGAGCGAATGTAGTCGCTATTTTTAGGCTGAAGTGTAGTCCCAGGTTGTCAGCGAGAGACAGACAGGGATAGATAAGTGTAGGAATTTGTCTATACTAGTGTCTGGAGAATGGCATCGTGAAAGGGATTTGGTCATACAGCCATCTTATTCTGCAGTGACCTGGAGCCATTTGTCAGAAAACACATTCAGCTCAGCTCATAGATGCCAGATAATGACGACCAGAAAGTTTAGAACCTCCTGCAAAACTGATGGTGGCTGGGACCACATTTTGGACCGATAATTCCAGTCAACTAAATTGGTAGATCATTTTGGGGATTTTAAACTACAGGTAAAGGGCCAATCTTTACTGGTATTTGGCCAGTAGCCTGTGTTACATGTACTCCCACGGACATCATAACAAAGCAGGCCAGCAGGGCTAAACCCCTATAGAGTAGAACGTAGTTTTGAGGACTGTAGCAGTCTTTCCCGCCACATGCCACCCAAGTGGCTTTGCTGGCTTTGACTTACCAACCATTTTATTGTTTATTGTAGGGTGGTAAATGCTGACATGACAGAGCAATGTGTGGTGATGGCTGGTTTATCCTGTGTGCCTTGATCACCCAATGCACCAAAGGTGTGCAAGCCTCACCCAGCAGCCCCAGAGGCTAATCAGCCTGACTCGAGCCAGGTGAGGCTGCTTAAAAAAACAGCCACCAACCACACACACACCACAAGGACATATGCATGTCTTCCACATGACTAATGACTTACCCTTAGACATGCCCTCCTTCTTAGCCTCATTCTCCCCATCTGCTGGCTTCTTCTCCTACCAGAGAAAGCAAATGTTTAACAATGAAGTCAAACACTCGCATTCATTAGTCTGGCCACCACCATTAAAAAGACATTTTAATTTCAAGACCTTTTTACTTTTTTTTCTTCAGGAAAAATGCATTTGGTGTACAAAGAGCTCTCTCGTCTTGCAGGTGCTCTCGGCATAACCTCAATTAAAAAATTTAATGGATTTGAATGTGCCAACCGGTGAAAAATGGCAGTCAGTAGAAACTCAAAGAAACAAACTTTTGGAAAGAGGAGCAGCGGTAGATAACAACCAGCACACAAACTGCTAGAACAAAACAGCAGGAAATGATTTGACTCGTCATTGTCATTCTGCACTCACAAGGAACAGGGGATAAATGTATGAAATTGCTTTACTTATCATGCACTTTCAGATGTGTCTTAATGTCAATAATGTAGCAGACACGGTCGATTATGTTTACCTCAATTGTCAATAATGTTCACATTTACATTCTTTACAGTTCTACTACTCATACTGTGTATCTCGATATATGTATCTGCTCTACTCCTCTTACCTTGTTAGTTGGAGCAGGAGCAGTAGCAGGAGCAGAAGCAGGGGCCGGAGCAGGAGCAGAAGCAGGGCCCGGGGCTGGAGCAGGAGCAGGGCCCGGGGCCGGAGCAGGAGCAGGAGCAGGAGCAGTGCCCGGGGCCGGAGCAGGAGCGGGAGCAGGGGCAGGGCCCGGGGTCTCAGAGGGGGGCAGTGGGTGTGGACCAGCGAGGAGGCCCTTCACCCAGCTGAACATGGCTGGGAACAGGAAGCTGGAGGGCCTGATGCCGTTGGCCTGCAGACGCGACTGAGAGAGGAATCTACCAT
>OMKN01050423.1:3304-14434 GCA_900302345.1 Melanonus zugmayeri | reverse complement strand
CCAGCCGATAGAGACAGATGGGAAGATAAATGTAGGAAGGCAGACAGAGAGACACAAGGCCAGCAGGGGACAGAGGATCGCAGAGATGGAAGAGATGTCCAGCTTGAAGGGGTTTGCATTAATAGACAGAGACAGACAATCTGACTCTGCATGTCCAGCTGCTATCAAAGAGGAAAATTACCACAAATGTCCCGGTATCATTTCCATCTGATTCCCTCTCTTTTGCCCTGTTTTAGATCATCTTGTCATTTTTTGACACTCTCATCCAATCCCACTGCCACCTTCAATTCCCCCACCTTTCCATCTCTCTCTGTTGCTCTCTTGCTCCCTCCCTCTCTCCGTCTCTCACTCTTTCTCCCCCTCGCTCTCTCTTTCTCTCTCTCTCTCTCCCCCTCGCTCTCTCTCTCTCCCCCTCTCCCCCCCCCCCGCTCTCTCCTTTCTCTCTCTCTCTGTCGGCACATCCTTTATTTTAATAGTTCTATTTAGTTGCTCAGTAACTGAATTCCCATAGCTGTGCACGATATTGACAAAATATGATATTGTGATATTGTTCATGAATATTGCAATATCAATATTACTTACGATATCTATATTAATGACCAGGCCCGGGTCATTCTGTTGCTATCGCCATGTCAACATCGTCTGAATGTATCTATCCACTCAGATAGATACATTCTGGTAGTGTTAAATGTCTGGTAGGTTAAATGTGACAATATTAAAGGGGTCATATTATGCTTTTTGGGTTTTCCTTTAGTGTGTTATATAGCTCATTTGTGCAAGTAAAAGGTCTGCAAAGTTAAAAACCTCAAGGTCAACGACAAAGGGGGTTAATCTCACAGAAAACACCTCTCCTGAACTGCCTGAAACGGCTCGTTTGCAGACAGTCTTTACTTCCGTGACTTGGTTACGTCACCATGTAACACATTTGCATAAGGTCCTTCTTATGCAATTTCTTTTTAATGTGCTTGAGATGCATTTTTGCCAATGAACACTCAAGCCATTTAACGCTACCTGGGAAATATATGAATCATGAATTAATTAAAATGGGAATTAATTATGTAATTGTTTATTTAATGATTTATTTAATTATTTCCACATTTAATGATTTATTTAATGATTTATTTAATTATTTCCACATTTAATGATTTATTTAATGGTTTATTTATTTCATGGTTGCTGGTCTGTGTGTGTGCTATGAAATGTAAATCTGTCAACATCGTCCATCAAAGCCTGTGGGCAGGATCTAACATCGTTGGTTAAGTCGATTGCTCTTGTCTGCACCCTTGTTGCGTTTATTACAAAAAAATGGTGGATCCTACCCAAGAGGTCTCTCATGACCTGTTCACACCTGACATTAACATGCGTCCTGGGTGATCCGATCACAAGTGGACAGCTCTAAGTACATCAGTGCACACCTGCACTGCACATGCATCTTGAGTGACCACCTGTGATCGGATCTCACTTCCCCGTGCGATATGCAAATAAACATGTACATAATTTCCTTTTGCAAAGACAAATACTGGTTGGTCATTTAATAAAGATGAATAGAACAGGTAGCGATCTTTATTCTTATGTAAAACACATTGAATTGCCTGTGTATGAAATGTGCTATACAAATACACTTGCCTTGCCTTGCCTGGTGATCCGTCATCCACAATAGTGCCTGTGTGTATGTATTCTCTTTGGGTGCTAGTCGCTGTGCAATTCCATCAAAACTTTGCACAATGTTCAAACCACCTTATCTGTACTCTCATACTATAGAAGCACAATGTTCAAACCACCTTATCTGTACTCATACTATGGAAGCCATATGTCTTCGGAAACTTTTAGGCTCCATTGAAGCTCTGCCGTAACCGAGTTGGACTCGGACCGAAAGCCACTGATGTCCACGCAGCAATCCTACGTGATATTGTAGTTTCACTTTTTGCGTTATTAAAATTACTCAATTGTTTTAACGAATTGAAAAGGAAAAAACGATCAGTTGATAAAAACGCGATTCTGCAGCAGTGGTCTCCGCCAGCTCTGATTCAGGGAGAGATGCAATTGTCCTTTCCTTATTTCTTTTAACTACGGTGTTACCAGGGTAACCATGGTGTGACGCCCGCAAAAGGACGTCAGTTGATGGTCCTTCAATGTGGCCCAGGACACATTCAGTACACACCGCTAAAAGAATGTGGCCATATGCGGCCATCGGAGCTCAATGCATTCTCCTGCTGGTCTACAAGGCAATAAACCATTCCACCCCGACCTACCTCCAGGACCTCCTCTCCCCTCAACCTGCATCCAGGTCACTTAGGTCTGGCAGCCATAACCTCCTCACCATCCCACGCACTGGGCTGTCAACCATGGGGCACTGTGCTTTTTCCTCACGGCCCACGCCTGTGGAATCAGCTGCCAGGATCCATCATGGCCTCAGACTCTCTTGCTGCCTTCAAAACCAGCCTTAAGACTCATTTATTTCACTCTGCCTTCCACTAGGGCCCTGTTTTGCTGCTCCTATGCTTTATTAGTTGTTTAGTTTCATTTGCTAAATGGTCTATCTATGAGTCCTTGCTAGGTTGCTTTGCTGCTATATATTGTATTGACTTTTAACCCTGTATTTTTTTTTTCTCTCTTGCTGTGAAGCACCTTGAGATGTCATTTGATTTTAAAGTGTGCTATATAAATTACATTTATTATTTACGTTGATTTAGGATTTTACAGTACTACAACTCTCTTGAGTCTCAATATGACATATTGCCAATAAAAAATCCCATGATGCATTCTGATGTACACGCCCTATTAGAGAAACAGCACTACAAGCCACACAATGGACACAATGTTAATCCTACTCTACCTGCAGCAACACAGTCTGCAAAATATCTGCCTGCCACAGTAAGGATAATTATTTAAAAATAATGTAAGTAATGTAATTTAAATGTAATTAATTAATTGACTTTTGCTTGCAATTCAAATTTCCTCATGTTTTCTCTTTCTCACAGGTTTCAATGCAAACTGTAGGGTCATCACCATCAACGACTGATTCACAAGTTTCAATGCAAACCGTAGGGTCATCACCATCAACAACTGGTTACTTGAAACTACCATCCCCCTCTGCTTCAATGGGTGCACCACTGAGAGAGCATCGCATTTGACCTCCACACCGACCAAGCCGCAGCCACATACTTCGAGGCCAAGCAAAGAGCCTGTAAGGGCACTTTCACATTAGGTACAATTGATACGTACTGTGCCTGCCAGTCAGCGTTCACATTAGTAATGTTGTTCCATACCCGAGTACACTTGCGTATCTACACACGGCGATACAGTAGGTGGCGGTATGCATCTAGTTGGTTTGAATGCGCCAATAAACACAAAAAAGAAGAAGAGTTTGCAAGTTTGTGACCTTTGCAATATTTCTACTATTATTGATATTTTGGAGACAATGTCAAGAACGACCCTCTCGCCTGCCTTCCCACATTATCAGCTATGGCCGTGCAGTTCAGAGGATGAGATTGGCACGTGCTGCATGCATACGCGGATTTGCAAAAACCAGTCCACTTCCGTGCCCGAGTACAGTACAGTGTGTGTTCACATTACTCAAACAAACTGGGCTTTGGGGTCAAGTATACTCGGATCCGGGTCCGGGCCCGGGTCCCTAGTGTGAAAGCGCCCTGTGTTGATTAGAGTAAATTCTCATGTGTTGCTATCAAATATAGTACAACCTTTTTTAAATAGTTGTTTTTAAAATAGTTTGAAAAAGTAAAGAAAAGGTAAAGATCAACAAGTAACACTACATAACTAATGACATTTATCTTGTTTTTTTAGGTTGTCACTGTGTGTCCACCTTCACCCAGCGTCCTTAATGGCAGCTTGGGCGGCATCGAGTAGTTGGATGACTTTGATGACTGCTACCAGCCAGACACAACTCTGAGTTCACCTCCATTCTCCTCTGACGAAGAAGAGAAAGGGGAAGGATGGTGAAAAGGCCATAGTTTACAGGTCTTGTTTGATGGGTCTCTTCAAATTTTGCCAACAATGTGGCAATCCAATTGTAAGGACAAAAGTGAACTATGTGGTTGCCATAGTGAAGGTGAAGTGGTGAAGGCGGGCTGCCATGGCATTTGGCAATCTTCTCCAGACTTGCAGGCTGCTGTGTCTGGTGGAAGACAATGAAACTTAAAATGCTTGGTCACTCAACCTTTTATGAAATCCAGAAGGCTTACCTAAACCCTGCCATTGAGGACCTATACCAGGAAAAAAGCTGAGGACAAATCCTGGCAAGGCTAATTGTGGAGCAGTTGGATGGAAAAAAACCTCATCTGTCTGGTGATGCAAGGTACAGACTTGTCCCACTTTTACAGTGTGGCCCATTCTCTCGGCCCAGCTGAAAAAAATAAATCCATTAGTTTTTCTAATTTGTACTTTCTTTTACATTGACAGTGTGACTCCTGGTTTTTCTGCTAAACTCTGCCACTATTCCAGGGCTCGGCTTTCACACATGGCACGATAGGTTTGCTGACTGACCAAGGTTTTGTCAGGACGTGATGTAAAGCTTACAACATACTTAAACTTATACTTACTTAACTTAAACTTATAACTACACCTGAACATTGGCAGCAGCTGCTAATGCACTTCTCCCGTTCCCCTGTGTGTCCCGGTGTTAAACCCCGGAACTGGAGCGCACTTCCAACTTGAGTGGCTTAAGCGAAAACCCGGAGCAGGTTTGTTCACATTACAGTACCGTCGCATACTTTTGCTTTGCCACAAACAAGAATGCACACAGAATCACATTAAGAATTCAAGCTCGGTTGGGAAATGGATGTCCAGCAAACGGTCCAGGAGAACAATCTACAAAAGCTCTGGACCACAAATATGGTTGTGATTTGAGGTTCTGTTTTAAAAATTGAGAATGATGATGGGCACTGGTACAGAGAGTTAGGCTTTATTTTTGTTTACATCTATTGTTCATTTATCACTTAAATAGAAATGGCAGCAGCCAAATATAACTGTTCTTTATTGTACGATTGAAATAAACTCTTATGAATGCCTCTGCGCCTATTTCATTTAGTTGTGCCCCTATTTTGTGGACTGTGCCCCTAAAAGATTAAATTTGGGAGCACAGTGCTTGCAGGGAAAAATGTCAGCGTAGCGCCCTGTATTCCTTCATGTGTGATTGCACAGAGGAAATATTTCAGATAAACCTGCTCCAGGTAAACTTTGACATTAAAAAGTTTTCAGCCCAATCTCTTCTTGGTCTCCTACTGGCTTTTATTATATATTTATTATGTCATCCATTTTTCACATTCACATTTCGCATTGTTTTTATTCTTCTTCTTACTTGAAACTTTATAACAAATATTTTGAATGTTTACCTTTTTTCTTTTCTTTATTTCCTGTTTTTCTAATTGTGTGCATTATGTAAAAACATATTTGAGGTACCACTACCTGCAAGCAAGCCCCACTGACCCTGCAGCAGGTTTGACTGACCAGGGAGTCCTTGGCATTTGAGGAGTCATCTTCACTGGTTACTGATAAGCGTTTCAAGTCAAGTCAATTTTATTGACTTTATTTTATTTGTATAGCCCTCAATCACCCTAACCCCAGAGGGCAAGAAAAAACCCTTAATTATCAAGGAAGAAATCTTGAGAAGGAACGCAGAGTAGGGATGATTAGGAGTGCAATGGGTGCCATAATTGACATACAAATTAATACAAGCAATCAATTTGAAGTATAATTCAAGAAATGAACAAGTAGTATGAGGAGTATCGAGTCATGGTCACAGCAACACACTAAGACAAACACATTAAGACACTAAGCAACACACAAAGAAAGCATTATGGTTAGATGGGGCGGACAGGGAAACATGTAGGAACATTAAACATGCGTTTAACCTAAGACTTGGCTCAGCTGCATCTATTCAAACACAGGCAGGTTGCTTTATTTGTATTTTTTTATTTTATCTTTTTTATTTTTTAACTTGCCGTCCTTGAGCACAATGAAAACATTATGAAGAGGAAGCAAGCTACAACCAGTACATGTACTATATTTGTATTAGACATAACTGACATTATCTGAACTATTTTATGGTGACATTAAACTTCCCAATGAATACTTTATATGACATACTAAACATTTATTTCCCCATTTTAGGTCATCCGAGGCACACACTTGCATTCCGCAAGCGATCAAAGATGTGGGTAGTCTAGAAGATTGATGTGCCTCACACATTTTTCTTCCGGGACAGACTGATGGAGATGGTGACAGCACGCAGACTGGATCCATCAGTACCATATCAATTATCTACCTCATCGCTTCAACCTCTGCTGCCAGCAAACATCGCTACTGCACCGAGACCTACGGTACCAGACCCGCTTCTGAGGAGGCAAAAAGAATATACTGTCAGACTGTTTACATCCATCAAATCAAACTTTTTTTCTTTTGGACAAAGCTGCACATAGTTATCATTCACTTTGAAGTGCACTATTTTGATATCGTCTTAGTTTTCATGATGTTATTATTACAATTCTGATTCACTTTTATTTTCTTCTTTTGAAAGACATACATTGCATGGTAAGCTCAAGCCTTATTTTACACTATATGTGATCTGTAATATAACACTATGGTATGCCATTTACATTTTCAGTTTGAAAATAGTTATATCATGGCCCATAGTGCATTGAGAGATCATGAATAGAACATAGTAACAAACAGGTAAGACAATTGTATTTACAAAATTAGAAAGGGTAGTTGCAAGATGTACATGTACATCCATAGACATTTAGAGTTTGTCTGCGGGCTCAAATTGCTCTTGAAAACCTTGGTATATGGCCGAAGGACACTTGGTGCTCACTGACTGCACAACGCTTGCGGGCAGAACAAGCCGATGCCCTCTGCCCAGTCTCCCCCTTACGGGACCATTCAAGGAAATGGGAATAGGCTGCCAGACGGTATTGTCTGTAGTGAATGGAACCAACAACAAATCACAGAATGAGGTTAAATGGACAATGTATTACACAGATTATTGACAAACCTAGATCTAATGCATTGATCCATTATGACATATTCTCATATTACACAACATATTCTGATCGAAGCCTATGTTACGCTAGAGCACGACACAGCTATAAATGGTGTGTATAAACGGTAGGCTTCAGGTAGTTAGTTCATATGATTGTCTTCCATATTCAATGATGCCAAACAAGGATGAATATATTTACTGAACGGTCATCTGTGTCACAACGGTGTCTTCGTCTCCTCCTGTTCCTGTACCCTCTGATTGGTCAGAGAAACTCGTCACTGCGTCATTTGCGTCACTGCGTCATCAATGCGCGCATGGGATCGTCACCCGAAACAGAAAAACCTGCCATTTTTAAATACCGAAGTGGTCGGAGCGGTTGTAAAAAAAAAAAGTTACAAAAAAATGAAGTAAGAAATTAATTTTAAAAATATCCCCTCGATGTGCGCCATTATTCTTTGTTGTGCTTACACCGTGTCCTAACTGATTGCGAGCGTCTGACTATCGCGCTGCATCGGACGCTCTCTGTCCTTTAACTGAATCCGTTAAATAAACTAAATGAATGATTCTTCTCCAACGTGAGCGACAGGGAATAGAAACAGGGCGCGGACACCGTGTCCTGACTGAATGTGATGCGAGCGTCACCGTGTCCTGAGCGACGCAGCGCGACGTTTTGAGTCGGACGCCCTGTTTCTATTTCCTGTCGCTCGCGTTGGAAAAGAATGGACGAGGAAGGGCTCATTCATTTAGTTTATTTAACGGAATCAGTTAAAGGACAGAGAGCGTCCGACATGGCGCGATAGTCGGACGCTCGCAGACACTAGTGATGTGTCATTCGCGAACGAGCCGCTCTAAGAGCCGGTTCTTTCTAGCGGAGAAGAGCCGACTCCCGCCGGGGAGAGCGAGTCTTCAGCCGCTCCTGCTCAGCTGAGAATCCAATGCAGGCAGGTGCGGGCCTTTATTTTGATGGGCACACCATGGCGTAGGGGTACAGGCCAGGTACACAGAGCGACAGAGAGACGAGGGAGCCAGATTTAAATCCAAGTGCGTCGGGAAAAAGTAAAGAAATGAGCGAAAACAGAAAAAGAAGCAGCATCTGTTTATAGCAGTTGTTTATTTATTTGCTGTGGTTCTGCGTTGAGTTGTTCATTTAAAGGTTTGATTAAAATGTTAAACAATAGTAACTGTCTTTTTTTTTTTTTTTTTAACAAAAAAAAAAAAGACAGTTGGCAAACGGCACAGAAGCGAGTTGAGTCGAGACGAGTCGAGTTGAGCCGGGACCGAAAAGCGCCATAAGTCTCTCTCCTTGTGTTTCTCCAGTTCCTGTGTGTCCAGCAGATGTCACTGTTGCGTCCCTCACCTCAACCCCATGGTTCCCCATCACACCTGTCTCTAGGTTAGTCATCATCCCCTATACTTAAGCCTGTGTTCTCTGTGTCTTCCATCGGTCATGAAGAAGTAAGCCTTGTTAGAAATCCATTTGTCGTTTTCATTTTGTTATAGTTTCTAGTGCCTTAATTGACTACTGTTGGAGTCTCTTTTTGTTTGCTAGTTTTTTTGGAATTGTATGATTTAAGCCAGTGGTTCTCAAATCCAGTCCTGGAGGACCCCCAGAATGTTTTTGTTCCAACCCAGAACTAACACACCTGATTCAACTACTACAATAATCAGCTAGCTCTTGATTAGTTGATTAGTTGAATCAGGTGTCTTAGATTTGGGTTGGAACAAAAACATTCTGTCAGGGGGTCCTCCAGGACTGGATTTGAGAACCACTGATTTAAGCTGAAGTAAACCTTTCTAAGTTCCATTGTTGTTGTCTGCACTTGGATCCAATTCACTACCACCTACACCACACCGTTACAATCTGTCCATTCAGCCCAGCTGGTCTGGGTGGCCTTCTCCAATTTAATTTTGGAATCTCCAGAAGGTCTCCAAGACCCCCATCTATGTGCGGTTTTGTTCTTTTGATTGGTTGGCATCTGATAATTGAATATGCAACATCATCTGCAATCAACGTCAATAAATGAATGACATTGCAATATTTTGCGTTGGTGCTTAATGTTAAATAGATTATCATTTGTTATTCAAAAAGAGGATGCAAACAATCCTTTTGTTACCATGCCAACATCAGAGTACTTCGTCATTGGCATGGGGAAGCACATCACACACTGGGCACGGTGGAACTCGTGGCAACATAGCGATTCCACCTCGGTCTCCATTGACAAACGACGGCCACATACACACCGCCATCGCTCCCCGCCCAAGGAGTCCCTTCCCCGGAGTCTGCTGCCGGGGGCCGCGGCTGCTAATGCCGGATGAGACCTCGACGTCTCATCTCCTCCTCGCTATATTCGGGCATGAATTGGTAACCCCGAACATCAGCATCGAGCAATTATTCATGAAACGTGCTGTCGTTCCATCTCAACCCTCTCCGGTGCATAATTTGCCATGTTGTTGTGTGTCCTGTTCCTTTGAACTTGTCACAGCGTAGTAGCAGAGCGGCGCCATGCAGGGCTCGGGGGGCGGAGTCTCAGCAAATGGCTCTGGTGTTTTTCAATTTTTTTTTCAAATTGAACCATTGACGCTGCAAAATGATGCAAAACGCGTCATTGGTAGTCGGAAGTAGGCACCTATTTTTTTTACCGAACTCTAATTATACAGATGATATTGGAAAGTTAAAGTCTATATATTATTAGAAATATCTTCCCCACTACCCCAACGGTTGGCTCAATGTGTTAAATTGGTGGACTGCCCCTTTAAGTGGGTCGTGTTTCCAATGAGAGTGCTCACACCTGCACCGCCATACTCTCTCTCTCTCTCTCTCTCTCTCTCTCTCTATACAGTATCTATATATATATATATATATATATATATGCTATATTTTCCAGGAATGCTCAAAACCTTGACACACATTGCAGCCCCATCCATTGCCACCCATTATATTAAAGACAGAACAAGACGTAAAATCGAATCTTCCGACGTGTGTTGACCTTTCTACTACGCAATGCTGCCCGACGCGCCTCTCCGTGGCTCATCTGGTACAACTAAATGTCTGCATCACGGACAACTCCCAGTCACGTGTACAGTTCCCGAATACTCCTCATTTAAAAACAAAAAAATAAGGTGCAGTGGGCTGGTAGCACTGCTCCTGGCTGGCAGCTCCACAGAGTAGGGATCAATTTCCTCCTCTGTCTTGGGTCCCGGCTGCTGTCTGCAATTCGACTGGCTGCCAGTCGACGCTATCGTCTCACCTACCGAAGACGGTTGGTAGGTTTTTGGCAAAATCGAAACCGTGAATCATTGGGACATGGGAATATAGGGGGGAAGGGTGATTTGGTGCTTGTCTAAGGAGTTTATGTCTTATATATTTCATTCAAGGTGTTGTCTTGTGTTTATAATAAGCTGGAATAGGCCCCCCGTGTCACTTTGGGACGCTGAAGGAGGAATGCAAAAAATTGGACAGACAGATTTCAATCAGTCATATAGAAAGGAAAATGAAAATTGACCAATTTGGCGTTGATGGCCTCATTCAAGGAATAACTGGTTAGTCGTTACAGGCCATATATCTAACCATTAAACTGAATAACATCTGAATGGATATCCAAGTTTGACTGGGATTAATGCAACGATATAGGTTGCTTCTCACTCTCTCTGAATATCTAGTGCAATATTGCTAATTAGCACACTCTGTCAAGTCATGCAGAAATACAAACAGACTTTCTTTTTCATGCAAATCAAATCAAGACGTCTTTATTTCTTCATTTGTGCATCCAGCATGCTGGTCGCCATCTTAATGCATCTATCACAATCATTTTTGTCCATTGAGGAAAATCTGGAGGATAAAGCTCTGTTGTTTTATTCACCAGATGTGTTAGAGCTTTTCAGAGCCTTTGATTAATATTCAAATGGTGGGCTGTGACATTTTTTTTATGGCACAGGAAAACTAAAACTTTGCTCTTTGATGCTTTTTGACGCTTACATCCATAAAGTGTCTTAAAAATCACAGCACTGTTTCTGCCCTGCAACTGCAACTTTCCTTATTCTGGATTGTTTTGGCTTTCATGGCTAAAATACTGTTACTATATATACAGTATATATATATATATATATATATATATATATATACTCTACTCTAT
>OMKN01050238.1:3100-20219 GCA_900302345.1 Melanonus zugmayeri | reverse complement strand
GGGGCAGTGGGAATGAATGGGGGGGGCATGGATGAATGGGACCACAATTCTTTGGTGTGTGTGTGTGATCTCCAGGGAATGAGTTGCAAGGAAGTAGACATCTTGACATCTGATCCTGTTCCTTGTGTTTTGCTGCGCTACCAAAAGCGTCTTTTGTGACCAATTACTCATTTACTATAGGTTTGTAGGCATCCTTGCTCAAGGATGCCTATAGGTAGACATTGCATACATTGGGGATCAAACCCAGAACCCTTTGGATGGGAGTCGAACAACCTAACCACTAGACCTTCCTCCAAAGTAGCAGAAGATAGCTTCTAAAAGCTGAGCTGCACTAGGTTGAATTTGGGAAAAACAATTTCTTCTTTAATAGTTGTAATGGTTTTGATTATTGAGAGCAAGAAAAAGGACTTTGACTAAAGCACATTTATGTGTGTGTGTGTGTGTGTGTGCCCACCCTATGTTTCCTGTTTCAGATCAGTCAATCTTTCACACCAATATTTCCAGTCACTTTCATGTTGTAAAATTCTCGAAAAACAAGACCGTTACCTTGACAATGCTAACACTCTCCGTGTGTGGCCTGGAGAGTGTGAGGAATATGTGAGAGAGAGAGGAATATGATGGGTTTTTTTCTGTCAATTTGTGTCCATCTTGTCGTGTGTGTTGGCCTTGGCTACGGTTGTCTCTCTGTTTCCTGATCTTCTCCAGTTGATCTTGGAGACATACGAATCTCCATACAAAGATCGCAGACCAAGGGCAACCTACATGACGCACTGACTTTACAAAGCTAAAATTTGTACCCCTTGAGTAAAAAATAACTCTTAACTTTTAATTTGAACAGCCTGTTTTCTATTTGACTTCCACTGGAAGTGACCCCAGATCACATAGTGAGCTAATTTCAACTGTCCTGTAAACATCCTGTGATGAGGGTAAATAAGTGGTTCTTGGGCTTTCTTCCGGCCAGGGGAGCGTTCCATATTTCAGCTAAAAATGAAGTTTACTAGATGTGTCATAATATGGTTGTTTGTGCTGTGGTGGAGCGCTGATGACTGATCGTAGGGAGAGAGCGAAAGAGAGAAAGAGAGAAAGAGAGAGAGAGTGCCAGACGGCCCCTGGGCACATTTCTGATACTTGGAGTCTGTAGTAATGTAATGCTATGAGGAGGCTCAACAGCTGGTGCCAGAGCCAGAATACGCATGTCCTCCATGGCCCGAGGCAGGGATGTGAATGTTGTGTACACGAGTCAGCACTCACCACGCTTAATGAATGTAGTGATTATATATACTTTATGTATGGAGGATGGAGGTGGGCTTGGTTACCGCAACACATACCAACAAAACATGCATAGACACATACATTTGTGCGCACACACACACACACACACACACACACACACACGTAGACACAATGCACACACACGTGCGCACACACACATGCACAAGCATAGACACTTCATTATTTAGATGTTTACTCCAGCAGAATCAATGTGTGTCCCTGGAAACTGTTAGGCAGCCTGAGGGTGCTCATCAGTCCTGGTCCAGGTGCAGAGTCCTGGTCCCAGCAGGGTCTCCGATCACTTGGGTCTGGGGAGAGAAGATCTCCTCCTCCTGCATCCAAGAGGGACACAAAACCGCAGATGTCATCTGTGTATACATCCAGAAGTGTGTGTGTGTTTGTGTGTGTGAGAGAGAGAGAGAGAGAGAGAGCGAAAGAGAGAGAGTGAGACGGAGAGGCCGGTTTGAATGGAAAGACAGGCAGACGGGCAAAAGACCATTTATAAACAATCACCCGCTGATTAGCAGAGACTGACAGGCTAGAGGTGAACTGCCCTGTTGAACCGTCCACACAGCTAAGATAATAACCCTATTTAAAAATGTTAGATTTTAAACACAGAACAATTTTGATCTGTTCATAGAAAAGATTTAAAATGAAAACAAGGAAAGCTAAATCCACCAGACTCTGGATTTCCTTCATCTTTTGGTTACTTTGAGGTGAATGAGACAGTAATAAGTGCATCATTTCTTAAGAAGATGTTGGAAAATAGTTCAAACTGAAGGCTAGTCCAATTGAGACCATGAACACTATGTCCTTGGGTATCCTGCTGTGTCCTCACATTCCCTTGTCTGTTTTGATGTGTCTCCATGTTTCCTCATCTGTTTCAATGTTTCTTTGAATGTCTCAATGTTTCCAGAAATGCCATATGTGTTTGAAAGTGACATTATGCCTCATCTGTGTTATTGGGTCATTGCATGTCCCCACATTACCTTCAATGTCCCCACAAACCCTCATCTGTGTTAATGTGTCCCCATGTCTCCTCAAACATCCTCATCTGTTGTGTCCCCATATGACCTTGCGTGTCCCCAATGTGTCCCCAAATGTTCCCTTGTGTGTCAGCATCATAAATATCATGCAAACGCCAGCTGATCGTCTGAAGAGTGTGCTAGTGTCCTCCAGGTGGTGGCTGTTTGTTGTGTGTCTGTGTGTGTCCCATATGTGGAACTGTGTAAATAGTT
Source organism: Melanonus zugmayeri (assembly GCA_900302345.1). Lineage (NCBI taxonomy): Eukaryota > Metazoa > Chordata > Actinopteri > Gadiformes > Melanonidae > Melanonus > Melanonus zugmayeri. The sequence continues at coordinate 17,709 of OMKN01050238.1, read as the reverse complement.
CCTGTTTATTCTGGGCATCTAACGAGCTGTGCTGATAGATCCACTCATGTGCTGTGCTGTGTTTGATGTGACAGTGTGGACGAACGTCCTTGATTTCTTCCTCATAATGTGGTCTCTTTTATGGAAAATCATTGTAGTACTTCTTTCACAATCGGTTTCAGATCCTGTGTGTATAAAGTCATTGGTAGTGCAGGGTTTCCTCCATGGGTTAGTAGGTGCTTTTTCCCACCCTATAGATTTGCATTAGTCTAATTGAAAGCTTTTCCATTGATGTAAAGTCCATGTTGCACAAGCTGAAGATGGCTTGATGGTTTAACATTACATATGAATATAATATGAATATTACATATTAATGTAATATTAATGTAAAATGTTTATACTTCTGGAAATGATCATTTAAATGATATCCATTAATCTAGCCTGGTGAAATGGTGCCAACAGTATCAGACTCAACTCTGTTTGGATGGCAGAGTTCAGGGCCTGATGTTGGAACCAGGAAACTGGTAAAAACAGGAAATGTGATGTATAGGGATGGTTCCATGTGTAGGAGGGGTTAGATAAACTTGAGTACCAATTGTTAGATCCAACCACAATAAACCAGTTCAAAGTGGAAACCTCAAACGTAACCAGTTCAAAAATTGTCTTCGTTGTTAAACCTCCTCCCAACCATTTCAATCATCATAACATTGCTAAAACCTCACATCATTTACAAGGGGTTGTGACTCGGGGAAAGGTAAAACATTGCAATCTCACTTTGACCTTCGCTGTCCACCGATGGCTTAATATTATCTCAAGTGTAGCTAGCTGGGCCTCCAGGTGTGCTTGTGGAGGAATGTTGACCTTGGCTTGGGCGGGTCGGTGTTGTTGTGTTGTCATGGTGACTGATTACCGGTTGTTATAGTGGAACAAATGGATTATATGTCAATCATTCCTGTTCCAATGGAACCAAAACTAGAGTCTATGCAGTATTGATTCCTGTCAATCAGCAGGCCTTCCAGGTACTCTCAAGGAAGGCATTCAACCCGTCAACTAGAGACCCATAGATAAAGACAAGCTTTATCTAAATGGTCCAGATCGTTGTTTTAATTTGGTTTTAAACATCATGACGATGGATGTGACTGGGAAAGTCTTGGCGGTGTTGATTTGTGTAGGTATAGAATGCCATTCCTAAGGGTCCCTTAATCAGCCAATCCCTCATTAATCCCTCCTTATCTTAGCCATCGATCATCTCTTGGTGAAATCAAAGCTCCGGCCATCAAAGAGCCTTCTGTGCTCAGCCGGCCCTCCGCCTAAACGCTTTGATGTGGGTAAACTGTTTGGGTTCCCTTGCTTTTTTTTTCCTTTTCTAATTGTTGAATGACGAAGATCAGATGAAACGGGTACTCCGCCTCTTCCTCCCCCTCTTCCTCCGCCTCTTCCTCCCCCTCTTCCTCCCCCTCTTCCTCCTCCCCTTCTCTGATTTGCTGACCAACAGTCTAAATACAAATGCATCCTTTTTTGTGACATTCCAGTAAATATTGTTAAAACAAGGGGATCCAGCGCGCCGTGAACTTTGCTCACTGCGATCTTAAAATGTAGCTTTGATATTGAAATCTTTCCAGTCCATATTGGAGCTTCCTGTTTATAACTGATACGAACAGTTCATTTACAAACGGAGGATTAGACTCAAGCTCAAACATAAAATGTACACAAACTGATACTGACACACACTCACTAAGCGCTCCCAAGTTTCGTCGGAAACCTAATGCCGATTCCAGCTTAGCTTGGCGGTGGTGTTTGCTTCTTGCGGAAGTGTTGCCAGTATTTTGGGAGCACGCGGGCTGGAGTGTGTTGGGGGAAAATACATGCCCCGTTTTGGAAGAGTCGAGGGCCGTTCCTCTCTCACCTCTCTGGCATCTCGTTTCCAGCCAGCTAAATAAAGCGCAAAGTTCTGCCAGAGGACAAACTTCCGCTTAACCTCTGGGATGCCTGTGTCTTCTGGTGTGCCCTGACAGCCCCTCTATTGTCTGTATTTTTAGGCGCCAGCTTCACGAAAAACACAATGAGGAGCACTTGGTAACTTCTCCTGGAGGAACCTGGGAGGGGTGGTGTGTTTGTGTGGGTGTTTGTTTGTGAGAGTCGCCTCCAAACTTTCAAGCGTTCAACCAGAATTTTAAATGTTTGTCTTTCTCTGGGAGCGGCCAAAGCTTCCTGAGCAGCAGCACAGAAGCCTGACGGGGGGAAAAAAACTGTGGAATTAATAAGAGGCTGGAAAGTGTCCGTCAGGACGGAAAGATAGATAGAGGACTCAACAAACAGGTGCCTGTTCTGCTGTGAGGGGATGAGCGAGAGAGACAGGGAAAGAGAGGGGAGGAGGAGAGGGGGAGAGCTAGACGGAGCGAGAGGGATAGAGGGAAGGGCTAGAAATGGAGAGAGGAAGGAAGAAAATGTGTGAGCTAAAAAGAAGAAGCTAGTAAAGGGAAAGATAGGGAAGAATATAGAGATGGAGGGGAAAGAGAGCACAGAGAAAGAGGGGGAGAGAGGTTAGAGGATGAGAGAGTGGAAAGGAGAGACAGAAAGAGACACTGTCGACCAGCTATGAAGCATCTGCCTGCACTGAAAGGTCATGAAGTGCATACAGTGACTTCTTCTGTGTGTGTGTGTGTGTGTGTGTGTGTGAGTGTGCACGTGTGTGTTTGCATGCGCGCAGCACACATGTTGCGTGTGTGGGGGGGTTTATGTCAAGGGGAAGTCTTCACGAATCATAGAGCGTTTATGTGCGCGCACACACACACACACACACACAGGTCTGCCTTCCTATCCCAGCAGGGACCTGTACTGTCTGATCTCTGTCTGTCATGTCCATCAGTCTCAGTCTGTCAGTAACCCCTGGTTTATGACCTCTCCAGTGCACTATTTCAGTGCACATTTATTCTTAACTGGTCGTTAATAATTCTTATTCTATGTTTTTACATCTTTTAATGTGAGCCCAGCCTTAAAGGGTAACTTCGGGATTTTTCAACCTGGACCCCATTTTACCATAATTTTGGGTCTAACTGACTAATGCGGACAACAATTTTGATATTGATATAGAACTTTTTTCTTTACCTTTTGCTTGATCCAGTCCGTTTGTTATTCTGTTTGTTACCAAGTCTCGCTCAAGGAGAAGTCTCGCTCTGACATTTTGTGAGAGTTGAGTTGTTGCAGGAAGAGAGCGGTGGAAACGTGAGTGAGAGTTGAGAGAGGAGTGCTGGCAAGAGTTTGTTGTGTTGGACTACAGAAAGTGTATCTTAGAAAGTGTTATCTAAAAGATTGTGAAGTCATGGCTGAATATTTAGCTGATTTCGACAATGTGAGATTTCACAAGATTTCAGAGCGAGACATCTCCTCGAGTGAAACTTGGTTAGACACAATAACAAACAGACAGGATCAAGCGAAAGGTAAAGAAAAAAGTTGTATGCCCGTTGATCGATGCCCGTCGATGTTTGTTGAACTTTTTAGTCCCGCCTCTTCCTCGATTTTGATTGGGTGGTAGAGATAGAGATAAGGAGAAGTGGAAGTGAAGATTAAAGAGGGAGTGGACAAAAGAACAAGAGATGGAGAGACGATAAGTCTGAATATTGAATTCCACACTGAATATCGATCGAAGTATCGAGTTGTGTCTGATTTGTATGTTGTGTTTTCTGGTGTTGGATGAGTTTTTTTCTAATACAGATACCTTAGTTTAGACTGTAGACAATATCAAAGCGAAAGGGTTTTTTAATTTAGTGAGATTCCTGTGCTGAGAAACGTTTTCATGCCATGACCCATTTGTGGAGGTACTTTTGGCCCAGGACCCACCAAACACTTTGTGTAGTAAAATAAGCTTTACATTCTCATAATAACCTGTCAACATTTGTCAACTAGCATTTCTCTGTTCTTTTTGTTGCTCTTCAATACAGTATTCCGCTTCAGTCTTCAAGCATACTAATGATCAAATTAAACAGACAAGGCAGGTAGACACCCAGTCGGTTCCCTGCTGTGACCCACTAATGGCTTACGACCCACCCATTGAAAACCACTAATCTAGCACCTAGGTGTTAGCGGTCCTGAACCACAGGCCCCGCCCCCTCGGTCAGTTCTGACTTTTCGTAACACAGCAGATGTGAAACACAGTGTTGTCATGGGTTTGAACAAGGCCTAGGGCCCACGTGCGAGTGTGCTTTGTGATTATTTAACCGGCGGGAGGTGAAGGTGTTTGTGGTGTCTGTCCGCTGTGCGTGTGTGCTTTTTGTGTTTGTGTGTTTGTTGTGTGCACATATGTGTGGTAGACACACACACACACACACACACAGCTGGCGCACAGCTGCACTGTTCTTTTTAAAGATGCAACAGCATACTGCCAAGTCACTTCCCTGAAAACTGCTGAAAATCTAATTGATTGTTTTGGTCTGAATTGACTTTGCTGTTTGCACACTGGTGGCTGATGGGCTTCCACAAACTCTCTCGCTCTCCTTCCTCTCTCTTCATCTCGCTCTCTTTCCCTCTCCATCTTTCTTCCCTTTCTCTCTCTCTGTTTACTTTATTACTCTTCTCAGCTGAGGTTGATTTCCCCTCTCTGTCTTTTGGCTGTCTTAACAGAATGAAGCTACAAGCAGAACTTCATTTCAGTCACCATTTAGTCCAGGATGTTTTTGGGCTTCCTCAACATTCAGTACAAATACACATTATCTCAGTATTATATTATCTTCTGTCTGTGTCTCATTTCCTATATAGACTGTGTGTGCTTTTTTAATCCAATCAGATTCTCAATGCCTTTCTCTCAATGCCTTTTTTATTATCCGTCTCTCAAATGATTCATGCTTAGTCTCCATTTAAATCACTATGAGTGTTCTTAAATGTTCCTTTTTCATGATCATTTCTTTTAATTTGCTTTTATTCCATTTTACATACATTGTTATTTTCTCTCGATTTCATCTTTTCATCTTTTACATTTTCAGTCTGTATTACCCAGCTTTTGTTCCAATGCTATCGCTGTGTTCTTTTGCCCTGCCGTTCTCCTAAATTAATTAGCTGTTTCCACACTACACAACCCACACCAGAACTGGAACCAGATCAGCGGCTGGCTGTGATGTATCCTAACGGGGTTCTAAACTGCGGATTAGCCTGGGTCCATTTCCCGCCTATGTTTAGTGGGTAGCTCTCTAGCGCTACTGTTAGCCATCTGTCATTAGCAAACAGCTTTGTGTTGGTGTGTAGTAGACGCATGCTTTAGCAGCTAACCACTCTGAAAACCAGAAGAATGTGGAAAACCTTTCCATAACCCAGACCTACACAACCACTTGGCTCATAGTCCACTTTATCATGTGTGGACTTTGTTATGGAATAGTTTGTAATGCGGGGGCTATATATATATATATATATTATATTTTTTTGTAATGTGCATGTGTATGTACAAAATATAATTTAAACTAAGAGGAATTAAAATGGATATTTAGTCTATAATACTTTCACATAGTGTGCAACCGTGGTGGTTTTGGAGAAACAAAGTGCAATGAGTTTATTTGGTTTATTCTTTGCCCCCTCTGGTCCCCTGTGTATTGGGTAATGTAGTTTTAAAGCATTTTTTAAGTATTTAAAAACATCGTTACATGCGATAAGCCTTTACGATTTCATTTAACAAAGGCTTGCAGTGACTATGTCATGCTCTGGTCTGCCAATCAGACGATCCCTTGTGGCTCCTTTATAGGTCGAGCCAAAGCATCTACTAACGATGTGGATTGGGGGTGTTTTTGTTTAATTTGGCTGCTTTTCTCTCCGCCGAGCTACATCTTCCTGGAGCCACTATTAAATGTGAGACTCATTAATCTGATATCCAGCTGAAGTGACCAGTGGTTAGCAAACCTCAGAATGAGCTGTTTCTTGTGTCTCCATATCAATGAAGGACAAAATAAAAGATGAACATAAACATTAATTCAACACAACATGCAACAGAAATTCATTTTTGCCCTGCCAGCCGATTTCATCAATAAACAAACATATGCACAATTGTGGCTTCCTTGGAAAGGAAAGGTACTGGGTTCGATCCCCAATGTCCCCAGTCTACATGTAGGCATCCTTGAGCAAGATGCCAAACCCCCCCTCCTTAATGACATGCATCTGAATTCACTGTAGGTTGCTTTGGATAAAAGCTTTTGTTGAACAGTAAATAGTAACAGTTTCACTTTGTCTCGTTACACTGACAATGTAATAACCAAACATACGTAACCCATGTTTTTCACCCGTATTTGTATGTATTTGTATTTTATATGTTTTCCAGATAATGGAAAAGGTTTGTCTACAACAACACATAAGCTCCTCTCTGTGCCCTCCAGTCCTGCTTCAAACTGCACAGCCACACAGAAAGAATAGTTTGATCTGGAAGCTTCCCAGTTCCAAATGAGAACCAGACTTGTGTACCAAAGTTAACTAGCGAGAGCTTTGGGAAGGCAATCAGGCATGCATTGACGTACATTGATTACTTGAGTTGCAGTGTTACTTAGTATGTCCAATAAACCACATTGCCTTGCCAGAAGATAATATTTGGGGATCATTCTGTGTCACAGACCCCCTTTTTTTGAATGCTTGAACTGAATAGAAGTGTTTTGTTTTTTCTAAATTGAGCTCCAGCTACATCGTTTCGAGGATTTGGTAATAATAATTTAAGGGACTAATTAAATAATAATTGAATTTGTTTTAAATCTCCTGGTGTTGAGACAATATATAAATCCAATTATGCCATTTATAAAAACCCCATTGCTCAGTAATATCCATCGTTGCTTCAGAAATATTAGATTGAATCATACTTTCCGTACTTTTGTTTTTCCTTTGTTGTTGACTTGCTTTAAAAGAACATCTGTCTTTTGAAGGTCTGGTGGATGATCATCCATCCAACTCCATTATTGTTACGATCAGTGAAGGCGAACCCAAATGCAGACACATAATGGAAGTAGATACAAAATAAAAGGGGTTTATTGTAGGGGAAGAAGGGGAGTGAAGATGGCAGGCGAGCAGGCGGTAGACGAGGAGGATAACAGGCAGGCACATGAACAGGCGGGCGGAGGGTGGTTAGTGATCCTGGGGTACAGGGAGATGAAGTTAGAAATGGATACAGAATTCACATGAGAAACTAGCTTGAATTCCCAATTCAAAAATGGCCGGAGACTTGATCTAACCACTGTAGTTGAAACGAGGATCTGGCGATGAGTGAGTGAAGAACCAGGGTATACATGTACATGTACATGTATGTACTGTAGAGTTGATGAGAAGATAGATAGCAGGTGTGCGGCTTGGAACAAGTGAATGGAATAGATATCAATCAGGGAGCCGGGAGAAGGAATGGATCGCCATGCCCACCGCACAGACACACACACACCAAGAGAGGGAGACAGACAGGGGAACACAGGAGACACAAGGGGAAGGAAAACAAAAGAAACACGCGGAAAGGATAAGAGGAGACGCGGCCGTAGCCGTGACAATTATAAAGCAAATAAACATACATTGAAAGTTTGCCCGACTTCTCCTTCTCCTTTGACTACTGAACATTTGAACTTTCTGTATTAGTAGTAGTCGACCCACGAGCCATCTAAATGGCAATCAATACCGAAAACTCAACTCAACTCTTCAGGATATTGATTTCATCTGGCATATATAAAAGGGCTTGCACCTTTGAGAATCTCTGAGACATGTTCATAAGAAGAGGTTAAACTTAGACTCTTTTGACCTTGTCTATTTTTTTGATGATTAACTGATTTACAATGAAGCAGCTTCAATGGAGAGGAAAACAACATTAAATGCAAAAAGATGAACCTTGAAAGGAAGAAGGTAATAATTCATTATTGAAGTTTGTTTACATTTGAGGAAATGCCCCCGCAAACCCGTCATCAGAACACCAGTAACAGCTGAGTCCAGCCTGGCAACCATAGCCAAGGTGACTCACTTTATGGGATGCTGCGGTTGCCAAGGGGGATTGCCCTGGTAACGGGCCTACAACAAGGATCCTTGTTGGCAGTGAATGTCAAACACCAAGCCTTGTCCAATTTATTCTCAGAGTTTAAAACAAACGTATTGTCTCGGCACATTTAGCGTCACATCAGCGTATTCATGTCAGATGTTTAGCACTTGTTTACTTGTTAGCCTAAGCTGCTTTAACTCCTAAAATGGCAGCGGTATGTGAAATATGGAGGTGTGTGCGTGTGTTCTATGAACTGAATCTAGGCCAATGTGTGGAGAAGTACAAGTTTGCTAACCTTCAGGCCAGGCCAACTGCTTGAATGATTGGCAAAATATTTGTTGCTACGGTCGCTGACCACTTAATTGCAACTCCAACATTTTGGAAATAATCAGTGGAGCTGAAGTGGAGTTCCAGAAGAACATTCCCCCAGTGCTGGCCTCATCTGCTGTTATCACAGGTCACCTCAGGTTGTGTCACGCCACGTTATGGGACATTTTGGCTCTTTCTCTTTGCTCCTCTACCCTTCTCTGCTCTACTCTCCTCTTCTTTCCCATCCTCTCTTCTCCTCTTCTCTCCCCTTCTCATTTCCTCCACCCAACCTGAGGCCACATTTTTAAGGGGCCACATTTTTTAAAGGTGACACATTTCCAATCCAGCCAGCAGACTCTTGCCAGGCTGCTGTGACTTAGTGCTTGAGGTGAGGCTCACAAGTAAGAGGGACCCATACAGACCTTCCATGGAGGGTTCCAGTGTATGATGCAAGCTCCTGGACTGGAAATGACTTGGCCTGCATATGGAAAGGAGGGGAGGCTAGAGAGAGAGTGATTATTAGGAAAGCCTCGGTTTGCAGGGCATCTTGTTTCACTGCAGAGAGAAACTGTGAACACGTTCTCCCGGTGAGGTCACAGACCAGTGTTTCCCCCACGCTCATTCATTGGCCCGCGGTACACAGCAGACATTTTAGAAAATAAGACAAAATCCAGCTTGACACACTGAGACCCATAACACCAGCTGTGTGTGTGTGTGTGTGTGTGTGTCTAAACATACCTGGCCACAGAATCCTCTGTTTAGTGGTCAGTTTAGTGACTCAGTCAAGCTCTCCCATTTAGTACATAAACAAAGAGCTGGACAAGGAAGAGGAGATGTCATCAAAAGCTGGTTCAGAAAGTTCTGGAAGAAAAGAAGAACACTTCCAAGTCACCCATGAGAGAGTGGAATGTGGTTGACCTTTGACCCAGCACCTATTTGAGGTTGCTTGCAGTGAGGTGTAGGCAGAGGGAGAGAGAGAGAGATTATGAGGTGGGACACACATGCAAAGTGAAGGACAGGCTGCTCTTTAGCGGATGAGCGACATTGACTTGACACTGAGGAAAATATGTACATGAATTTATACATAGAATATATGAATATATTAACATTAATATATGTATTTCTAAAACTTTGCCTTGTACCTGAATAGGAAAGACTCGCCTGGGAACATTAGGATTCCGCATGGACAAATGAGATGGCAACAAAAGTGATGGATAAATAGCCAACCAACTCAGATCAATACAAGGAAATCTTTATAGTCTTGGGCGTTTTTATAGTGTTTAAAGTAACAAACTAGTGAACGTTACGATATAAAGTACATATTCTCAGCAATTAAAGTAAAACATTTATATGTATTGGTTGCAACAGTAAAATAATGAAATAATCTCTTCCCTCATCAACAATTATGAACCTACGTGACATAATTTGGCCGTAATTACTGATAGACGGATTTTCAAAATAGGGGGAATCAGGATAGAACCACACAGGTTTATTGGTTTATTTTGTGTTTGTCGAAATGTACCCACAAACCAAACAAACACACTCAGAATTAACTACAGACGCGAGTTGTATAATGTTGTCAATTTTCGACAATGTCCATGGTGCAAGTGTGAGTCGAGCCGGACATTACGGTCATTTGTTTGCTTGTTTGCATCCGGGTAAGAGAGCGTTCCCAGAGGCAGATAGAAGCTCGAGTACTTTTGTTTGGAGTTTTGTATTTTATATTTCTCGACCTGTGGACTATGTGAACACGTCATCATGTCATCTCATTGTTCTGTGCTTGGTTATCCAGGATATCGAGTTCCTAAAGCGGCTGCTATTACATTCCACATGTAACTATTGAGCGTTGTAAAACAGTGGTTAGCTGTAATGGAGCCCAACATATGATATAAAAATATATGCATGTCTGTATTTGTATTTCAATAATAATACAGTAATGAATAAAAAACTACAAGCTTTGTATCAGTACACAATTTTATGTGCCATAGTTAGTTGCCTGCCATATCTCTGCACGTATTATAAAGAAAGCCTCCAGAGAAAGGAAAGTCCAACATGGCGTTGAAACTCTTGTGCTTTAGAATACATTTGCTGACCTTCTTCAATCCTGTCCACGTTATTATAATATATCCATGGTCTGTAACGGTGGATAACGGAGGTTGTTCCAAGTCCCGCTTCCACATCAGCCGGTGAGTTTGTATCGTATCATGAACTGGTCTGTACCATCTTCTGTAGCTGCTGCAGACATCGTAATCCTCGTCTTCACGGTATAAATGCCAGACCATCATTTTCGTGAGCCTGATGTGGTTCGGTTTCGCTAATACATACATACATGAGTAAATTCGATACTTTATTATTTGAATGAGAGACGCTAAACGGCATCACTCTGAACATGCTGTTGCACATTTGCCTGCTGCAGTCTCCGCTGTAAGATTTCCTCTTCAGTGTTGATAGCTGATTGGCCAGGGTGATTTTGCCGGAAGTGGAAGGCACTGAGTACGTGCTTGTAGTTTTTGAAAAGTCCCGGGAAAAAGCCATTTGCCGGGACATTCCCGGGAATGAAAATAGCCATATTTTGATCCACAGAACACATTTATAAGCAGTTTTTTCATTTGTAGGCTTTGGGTTGGCAACTTGGAGACCATTCAAATATCGAAAATAGGTGGAATGTCCCTTTAATATCATATAAGCATCTTTCTAGGTTACCACAACACAACAACAAAACAAAAACACAACACACAACAAAAAAGAAAAAAAGGCGATAAAAGCGAATCATAAAAGCATTGTAAATTATTTTCCAGCGGATAATAATTCAGTCAGTCAGTGTAATTGATTGCAGGCCTGGGCTCAGAGCCACCGGACTCATCTGCTCCAGAGTGCGTCCCGGCAGGTGTTTTGATTTGTAAGGACTGATGGGAAGACTGTGAACATTTGTAAGTCATTTGTATGGAACACTGGTACAAAGGAGCTCTCACTGTGTTTTAAGACTCACTTACTTAAAAGATTAACCCAGATCCAGATTAACTTTAGGCGTGTAAGGAATGTTCCTCTATGCGTTTTTACGACTCCTTACGAAACTTGGATATTAGTGTTGAATGTTGTTGTGTTGCGTTGTAGCCTACTGCAGTATTGGGATTTGTTTACCAAATATATGGGATATACATGGACTTTCCATATGATTCATTTTACACAGCAACAGTGACATTTGACGGATGACGTTCCACTGTTATTCAAAGCTTCTTACAATGATTACAATACATTCTTAGCGTGGGTGGGAATCGAACCCCTAACCGTGGCACTGTTAATGCCATACTCTACCAGTTGATCCAGACAGGACCACATAATAATTCACATATAACAGTAAAAACAATTAGGGAACAATGCTCACATCCCATAATACCTGGACAATATGTATGTATTGTAGGCCTAAGTGACCATCACATGTTTTTATATGTCACTGTGTTTAATAAGGCCATTAAATGAGACACTGACAATTACATAGTTTGATAGTTGGATATTTTGCTTGCTTGTATTGTTGTTTTAGAAAATAACTGTCCATACAGTACTCTGGTCAGAGTCACACCTGATCAGCTGGTCACGCAGTTTTTGACCTGCTTTTCCCTGTTGTAGAGCTAGCAGGATACACGTCTACAGCGATTTTAATGTTATATCCATTGGGGACATTTTTAAATGTCAATATGTGGCGGTCAATGTTGATATTCTACATTGATTTATACAAATAAATCAATGTATGGGAAACACTGGAATCGCGTTGTGTGTCGTTGCATCTGTTCTGTTGGATATTTTTCTCTGATGTAAAAGAAAATAAGTGTTATCATCTGTTAATTAAAGGGAACTTTTCACCTTACTTGAATTTCCTGTCTGGGATCAATAAAGTATTATCTTATGTTTTAGCCTCAGGAGGGGCATGTCCAAAGACATCCACCACACTTTCCAAAATCATCGTGATTTATTAGAATTACCATTGAAATCATTTTCCAGTCTCTTTCCACCTTGATGAGTCCCATATGCCTGCACTGACCAATGACAGATGGAGTCTTAAAGTAAATCTCAACACACCTAGCCTACATCTAAAACATGGAAATAGCGTTTAAGTTGAAAGAGTGCGCTAAAAATACTGCAAAAGTAGTGCAGGTGTCTGTGTCTTCAGCCATTATGGTCCAGCTTGTTGTTTCAGCAGTGGGTCAGGGTCAAACCAGCCTGGCACACACAGGCTGGTTTATTGTCTTGTAACTAATTATAGAAGGCAGGTAGCAGTGTTTATCTTTAGACCCCTTTGGTTATTACCCTTTAATGAGGGTCTTGATCTCTCTCTCTCTCTTTATTCACTCTTTGTCTTTGTCCATCTCTTTCTATTGGTAATTTACATTTTGTCTATCTCTATTTTCTCTCTATTTTCAGTCTTCACTTCAACCTCAATTTTTTTCTTTTTTCTTTCTCCTGCTCCCTTTCTCTTGCTTGTCTTTCTCTCTTTCTTAATCTGCTCTCATTATTTTCTCATTATTTTCTCATTATTTTCTAACCATCAATTTCTCCCCCACTCTCCCCTCTCTCTCTCTCTCTCTCTCGCTCTCTCTCTCTCTCTAGCCTTATCCCTGTCTCTTTCTGTATCTCTCTCATGTTTCAACAGAGGTTGTATCCTCCAAGTCTGCCTGATAAGAGGACATTAACAGTCTGGTTTTTGTGTGATTCAGGCCAGTCTAGACTAATGTCACTCTCTAAGGTCTGAACTAAGGTCCCACTGCACTCACCCCTCATTCCTGTTTAAGAAGTCCCGTCATTCTTTCCAATGACTCCTATGATAAATGTGTACTCTCTTGTAAATAACTCCTTAAAAGGTTAGCTACTTTGTCTTGGCTTTGAAACCAAAAAGCAATGCATCCTCGTTTTCAGGACAAGATGGTTATTTTAAGTTGAAACGTTGAATCAATGAGTTTGACCCCTGGTTTGCTCTGATGAATAGTTTTCAGCAGTGTTGAAGTGTTTTAGGGTTGACTTCACAACACCCAGAGGTCAAGGAGCAAGGTCATGTTCCCTTAGAAGGTTGATCCATTTGAAAATGCATTTGAATTATTTAAAAATTACCTGTTCAAACTAATGGCCCACATTGAAACTACTGTTCAGTTTACATTGAAACTATAGTTTCAACATTGAACCAGACTGATGTGAAGTGACCATTCAGAAGATTGTGGAAATTGCTCAAGCCACGCTGGAGCAAAGCCTTCTGGTGAACTATATAGCTTTGAAACAACCTCTACATGAACCCCATCTCATCCTGATCTGGGTGCAGTCTGTTTGAGGGCCGGCAGGGTCATTTGTGGAGAGAGCTACCAAACAGTTTAAGTTTTACAGCATTGTGAAAATAAAAGAATGAATCGTATTGGAGGCGGTGGATAGCCGGAGACTGGATGTGGAGCGGCCCAGAGGAGAAGCTCTCTCCTCAGAAAGCCCCACCAGATGTTCCTGCTCACGGGCTTCAACAAGGGCCTTCCCTAACCCAAACTCCCTCCTTTCTCCCCCTTCTCCCACCTGCTCCTCTTCCATCGTAGTAAAAGTTTGTATAAGCAGAACTAAAATCTCCATCGGGGGTTTATACAGACAAGTGCCAGGAACCCTGTACCGGAGCCAGGAAAAGAGAAAAACTTTTTTTAAATTTAGTTCTCTCTCTCTTTCAAAAGATACAAAAGATACAAAAATATTTTTGAAGCCTTTCCTTTATGTTTTGAAAGGGAAAAACAACTGCTAAAAACAACTGCTATTTATTATATCTCTTTTATTTAGTCTTTTATCTCTCTTTTTTGTGCTTCCAGTCTTCTCATCCTCACTCCTTTTTTGTCCTGTGAATTTACAGAAACATTTCAAAGGCGATCATTCGTCATGTAGATATTCCTTACAAACAGGTAGATGTACATGTACACTGTATATTCACTGTTTTCAATTATATTCAGCAGTCTAAGAAGAACAGAAACCACAATCTGAGAATATCTGATCTAACATATCTCAATCTTGCAATAATTATCACAGTGTATACAATAACCACTCCAAAATCTCTGAGAATATCACAATATTGACATCATATTTAAATATTCATCAACTGTAATCAACAGAGTAATGAATGTAATATCCAGAGCCAAAATGGCAGTTTCTCTGAATGTATTTTGTATCCTATTTTATTGAGTGGATCTGTCAGTGGCTCTGACACCTCGGTCCGACTCCAGGTTCCCCACAGCTGGTCAAACACATCTTGGGCTGAGCTGACACAGCACACCGTCTTTAATACTGAGGGGCAGGGGGGGATTTCACCCCCTGTAGCTGCCCGGCTTGGAACAGT